>JAUCNO010001399.1:112621-127198 GCA_032353835.1 Enteromius viviparus | reverse complement strand
TAAATAAAATGACCTTTTAACCGTTTAACTGATTGTGTTAACCGGTTAAACTTCTAATCGGTCGGTTAACGGTTAAATGGTTAAAATGAGCATCCCTAACAGGAACACAATGAAAGGCAATGCTTTGTGAGCACAATGCAATTTACAACTGTGCATTTGGCTGATGCATTTATTCAAAGTGACCTGAATTGCATTAAAGACATCTGTTTCATCATCATAATGCATTTCATGGGAATCAAACATGACCATGACCTTGGCATAGCTCTACTGTTTAAGCTACAGGAACAACGCAAATCAAGGCAACGCAAACAATGAAATTTACTACTAAGCATTTGGCTGACGCGTTTATCCAAAGCAACTTAGATCGTATTCAAGCATGTTTCATGAGCTCATGCATTGCTTTCCCTGGCAAACTCATAATATTCACATTGCTCTAACGTTTAACCACAATATAATTCAATGCAAATGTCAATGCTTAGCTTACACAAGCCAATTTCCATCACAAAATACTACTCTGCATTTTTACCCAAAGCTTGCATTGCATTCATTTTTCAGCACTCCCTGGAAATCAATCCCATGACCTTGGCATTGCTAGTGGCATGCTCTACTGTTAAAACAGGAACACAATTAGAGCATACAGAACTGTTGTAAACTCACTTTTTTGGAACAAAATAGTTTTTACTGAGATTACTTTCAAAACACACAAAAGTCAAACAGTTTAAAAAACTAAATTTTAAGCCGTAGTTACCCAAAAATCCTTCTAAAGAACATCACAAAGAGATCACCATCGGTTCTGTCTAAAGAAAACCCCTTGTTGCTCTTTCCAGTAGCCTATATTTGGCTGCCTGTCACAATTGAAAGCAAGCAAGGGGTCCAAGTGTTACATTTCAATGGCTCCCCGGAGGCCCACTATGTAGGGAACACAATGCTGTGCGTATGAACAACTACTGACTGAGTCACTAGCAAGGAATTTCACAGATCTGTTGTAAGCAAATACGCTGGTCTTAGTCAATGTTCAACTAAATGTAGTGCAATATAACAAGTTCTCAGAATTGGATGACTTCAAAGACTACTAACGCATTAGTCTTCACGGATCTCATGTGCAAAAGAAAACGTGTGTTAGTAGATGCTACTGTGGGGAATATTGAAGTCTACATTCTTCCAAGAACTATCTGTCGAGGCATGGATTCTTGTTTTAACATGAGAGACCAAGCTAGAAATTAGACCAGCTGCCAAAACTCCTTAGGAGCTAGTAGGCTGATAATTGAGTGCAATGAATAATCGAGAAACCCCCTTCAATCAGCCAACAACTCAAACAAGATTGAGCAACAAGAACATCAGTCAGACAGAAAACTTCATTTAGGGGTGGGCAATATTACCAAAATCTTTTATCACGGTAGAAGCAATTTTCTTCCTCGATAACGATATATCTCACAATATAGTAATTTGTATCTGAAAATGCACAAATAAAAAAAAATAAAATTAAAAATCAAATATCTTCCGATATATATCGCCCAGTCCTAGTGTATTGCGTGGTTATGTTACATGCAACGCCACGTGATCTCAACCATGGTTAAGACAATAAACCAAAATCTCTATCGGTTGACAAATTTCTAGCGCTTAATCGTGTCTACCGGTATATCGCTCACATCTAACTGCATGTAAATATAAGACAATATCTCACAATAAACATGAGCTCCATAACAACACAGACCAAGGCTTATCCAGTTGGCAAGATAGCTAGTTATTTGGTTACCAGCAATTGGTACAATCATCTTAGAATTACAGTTGTACTATACACAACTCCTTTATTCATATAAAGAACTAAAATGGAAGTGCACAAAATTCTGGGAGCTTGTATCTCTGGACATCTGGCCTCTGTCCTAAATCTCTTTTGGCAGCACTATAGGCATTACTAAACAGACTTCGAGACCACCAAACTAAGCCTGCCCTGTTTTCTGCTCTTTAAAATGGACTAATGCCAAAGGAAATGCAGCCAGAAAATTGGCACACCAGTCACTGGTTCACATCTAACAGTTGGAACAGCATTAGCTTCCAGTTTCTTCTGCCATTATACAATCACTGTTTATAATATTCAACGAGATTCTTATACGAATAGAAGCTTTACCCAACTAAACACCAAAATGCAATTCTTGTTTCAGTGGACTCACCTTTTCACTTTTCACTTTCTTCATGGTCCTGCAGTCATTACTTTCCACTTCTTCTGGTTCGCTCTTGATAGCCAAAGGTGTGACTATTCCAGTGGTATCAAAGGTAATATTCCCTAGTTGCTCAGCACCAACGAGGTCCGAATTCTGCGTCCCCTCAAACGGGGTATTGCGTGCCTGGCCTAAAGTCATAACCTGTGCCAATGAGTCCTTTTCTGAGGGCACGTTCCCAGCTTGTACCCCTTCGTTTTTCTCCTTCTTGCTTTTCCCAGAACCCTCCTTGTCCTTTTTTCCACTCGCAACATTACGGGAAGCTTTGTTACTTTTATCGGAACCTTTCCCAGAAGGTAAAGCCGTGGAACCACTTCCCACGGTTGGCCCAGTGCCCTCATTTTGGGTCCGTCCCTGGGCATCCTTTTTGGCCCCATCAGGGGTCGAGGACTTGCTACTGTCCTTGGAATTCTTACTACGCTTAGCTTTGGATTTGCTGTCCTTGATGGGCGGAGGAGGCACTGGGTTAATGAACTTGATGTTGTCGGGCAATGCCGCTACGGCGCTCGAGGCAGCAGCCATTCCGTCCCCGTCCTTAGTTCCAGACATCTCAAGCTTGTCTTTTTCCAAGTCGGCGTCAAGGTCAATGATCAGGTTGCCTACACCAATATCCCACTCATCCCCGCTGTCGTAAGTGTCCACCGCATTCGAGTCCACACCTTTCCCGCCTGCAGTGCCACTACTGAGGGACATCTTAGTGCCAGCGGCCCAAGTGTGCCACAGGGAGGTCTGACCTTCTCAGACGAATGAGGCGGTCGGGAAGCACATTTAGACAAGCCTCAGGGTCCTGTTGGTTTCCCCTTCCCAGTAACCCACATTGTTGCCCTGGAGAAAAAAAAAAAAAAAAGAAATGTGTAAGAAATAAGCAAAATGTAGTCAAATACAATGCTTTAAGACCTGAAACGTGCACTGCCTTTAGAAAACGTGTTTGAAAATGCTGATTTTAATTTCAGTTCAACAACATCAGAAACCCAGGCCTGGATATAAAAAGGTTTTGCAAGCTGCACATGAATTACAAATACATGACGAGTAATCTTTTTAGGCCGGAAGAAACATATTTGATGACTCAGGACAAAACAAATACAGCTGAATCATGGTAACCATCAGTTCACAGCCAGAAAACAGACGTTGCATCACAACGCACATGGAAACACTTGACAGACTGACATCAAAGCTCAATGAATGACTGCAGGAATCATAATGACTCAAAAGCGCCACTCATTGTGAGACTAAACAGCATTGCTATTAATTTCCTTAGCACTATTATTAAGTGCTACACCACATATTTTCAAAACCATCTAGTTGTGGGTTGTCTGAATGACTGATTGGATTTAAGGCAGTACTGTAATTAGATTGTTGTCCACCTGTTAAAGTTCCTACACCAGATTTTTGCAGGACACCGTTTTATCTTTAAGTTGGCAAAATTTTAAATCACAACCGATTAAATCATAACAAAAATCTGTTTCTTAGCTCATTACAACAAAGCAGATTGAATGCTATGCAATACAATTAACACTTAAAATCTGAAGCTTACATGATTTTATGGTGTTGACAGTGCATTTACAGCTACTTAAAAAACAAACAAAGCATCATTATGTAAACCACTCAGCGTCTCAGTTTGAACAGAAATGAAAGAAAATAAACATAAAAGAAACTCATTAGTCAACTAATGTTGCTGGATGACAGCTTATACCTAAAGGTTAACCACAGCGTCAGAATATTACAGACAACTTTTTAAAACATGTAAAGGTCAGATGTCAACCCAAGTGATTTAACCCCTGAAATCAATAAAAAAAAAAAATAATAATGCACACATGATGCTACAAAAAGCCAAATGCAAAACCAATCACCAAAGTTTAGTTAATTACTTGTAAATTTGTAATTCATGAAATTAAAACATGATTTGTTGTAAATTCTGTGTTAAAGCAGTGCTTTAAAATAAACTTCAAGATGCAATCTCAGACAGGACATGCTAAACCATCTCAGTTAACCACCTCTTAAAAAAAAGTTAACTCAGTTAACTAGTTGTTGAACACTTGATGCTGGTAAACTTTTAAGCAACTGGTCTGAATGGCTGACTAGTCAACTTTGCATAAATATTCAAATGCTGTACACATCAATGCTCATCAAAATTCAATTTACAAATCACTTCTTGTGTCACTATAATCACTTTCCATGGACATGAATCACCACTTTCCAAATGCCACTGATCTTTGCGACCTTTATATAGAAACAGAAACCTTTTAATGCCAAAGATGCTTAAAATGTTTTTCATTACAGATTCTTAAGCACACCAAGCAACCCATCAACAAAAACAGACTACTAGCTCAGCTAAATAGTTCTTCATTCAGTTTAAAACAGAAATAGAACAGACCGAATCAGATTAAAGGTCAAACTCATTGCCCATAATATTCGAAAGAGGTCACATAAAAGATTGTAAGAAACCATAAAGTACTTTAACTGCACTACTACAGTTTGGCGGTTGTCTAATAAAACTAAGCACTGCTTAAGTTGAAAAGGATGAGTTCGGCTTTGAGCTGCATCTTAAATAGCAGAGGAGACAGATGGTTGAATGAGAGGACACTAATCAGTGGTTTGCTGTAATCCGTCAGTCCACCAGGGAACATGGAGTGTGTCCTGCAGGAAGCTTTCCAAACGTCTGCTGTTGGAACCCAAGATAAGATGGACTTCCACTATCACAGCACTTCCACTATTCATCAGTCCCCTGCTTCTCTGGGCACTTCCAAGAGCTTTGAGACTAGAACTTCACAAGATGCCACTTGTGAAAGCAATTAATGCAAACAACAATGAAATGCCGTACCACAATATCAATGTTAAATTATTTCTGAGCTACCATAACAGTTTTTACCTTATTAAAGTGATAGTTGATGTTTAAATTGGCAGTTTTTTGCTAAAGTCAATAACTTTTTCAGAAGCACGTTGTATTGTTTGTCCATACCAGTCGTCCCTTACTTCAAATACTGTTTTCTGTTGGAGTTTGAAAGTCAAGATTTTTAGCTAGAAGTGCTTCGTTGATGGTTTGGCTTCCTAAAGAGTCAGAGAAAACCTTTTTTTAAACATTGATCTGCTCGTTTGAGCATCCTGACACATCAGCTTCAGACTTAACCAGTGATGCTAGTTTTGGGCGGGACTTCATTCATCAGTTCTGTGTGTTTCTCGAGACACTTTCAAAGCAGAACTTTAAGAGATGCAATGTTTGAAGGTGATAAATACAGACAACACTGATATGCCACAACGCTATGTCAATGTTATATAAAGCATTTCTGAGGTACCATAACAGCATTTCACCTCATTAAAGCTGGTGCTGGGCTACTTAAATTTGCCAATATTTTTTTCTGGCCAATGGGGTGTTTGGGAAATTGAGAAACAGAGACATCTTCAGAGCAGGTTTTTGACATTGCCAATAAATGTGAGCAAGAAAGCTTTACAAAATTCATTCATATCCCAACACGGCTGATGATGCAAGCGACTGTCACGGTTCTCACACATAACCTAATTAGCAACCGAATGACGAAACTGTGCTCGGCACTATTGCTATAAAAGGGAGTAAAAAGAAACCTTTTGTCTGTTCCCTCATTCAAAAGCAAAAGGCTAAGAGACAAAGCTGTTGATTTGAGCCAGACAAGGACGTGCCGCACTCGCTCAAGTTTTGTTTTTGATGTTGGACAACCAATCAATACGCCTGAAGAAAAGCTGTTTATTGAGAAGTGTAATTAAGTTGCTCTTCTCCTCCTCGTCTTTGGCGAGTATCACTGAAGGTAAAGCAAGAACCCAAAAGCACCATGTTCGAGCGGCTCTGGAACAGGTTGTCCTTTTCATTACCCCAACACTCAGGTACTGGTGCCCTTCCAGGGGCCGTAAATAACGGCGCTAAACTAATTTAGCTTTCCCTGCCACATGCCAGCAAGCAGCGGGAGCGCTCGAGGGAAGGCGAGCTGCCTTTCCAAGCTCCCAAACCCACCCGACACGACACGGGCCTAATTAACACAGGCATCCACTGCGGACGCCTCGGCTTGATAGAAAAACGTGAGCTGAAACTCAAACGGCCACTCTTGCAAACGCCTCGCAGAGATGACAGGGTCGAGGATCGATACCTGGCTCGCCCCTGTTCGATGATGAGACACAGATAAAAGGAGGAATACATTCAGGGATGGAATGAAGAAAAACAACAAGACAACAAAGATGAAATGCTAAATTACTCAAGAGAACCCTCTGACCTGATTGAAAAGCGCTTGTGCCGTCGGTGCCAGAGTTTTAATTCCCTCTCGGCGATTGAGTAATTGAGATTCTCTAATAAAAAAAACGCGCTTTCAAAGGCTGCTGGAACTGACAGGCTCTCCGTCAGACTAAATCACAGCTCTTTCTGAAGAGCCCGGGCTCGGTGAAAGGGAGGGAAGCACTTCCCGCGGTTAGATTACACACTGCATCAGATGAAAGAGCCGCCGCTCGCGTTTTCATCTTCCCCTCTTGGAATTCTCCTTTGCCTTCTTGTCTTTTTATTTCAAGATCTGTAAGCAGGCAAGTGTAGGATTTTATCTCAGAGACGACGGCCCTTTCTCTCCGCTCTTCTTAGGCCCTATTGGTAGGTTCTCGGGCAGCCGACGATCTCGTTCTGCCAACTCCATCATTAGCCAACTCGAACAGAGGCCATCCCCAGCAGCCATGTTAGCGCCCACGAAGGGAACATTTGATCCAACCCAGAAGAGAAGAGAACAGCTGTCCCGGGCCGGTCTGGAGGAGTTAGGTGGCCCCGTTTAACCACACAGTAAAGAGGGCGAAATCCTATCTGCACTTGACCTACTGCTCTGCCCTTAATGCTAGCACAAGCGAGCCGCTTCGGCCTCCGGCGCACTCGGCCGACTGATCACTCTCTCAAACACAAAGGAGAGACTCGCAACATATTAATCAGGGATAATCTGTGGTTAATGCACACGAGCCTTGCAGGAACACTGAACTGCAGGAGAAAAGAAAAAGTGTGACCCACATTAATTATTCAAACAATTACTGATCATTAACTACTCATTTACATCACATTGTTTGGTTAAAGACCTACAATAAGCCTACATCATCAAGGCACATTATTTGATTGATATTTATCCATGTTGGGGTAATACTTTAGGACAATAAACATTAAGATATGGGAGGGATTAAATTTTTCTATTAAGTGCAGCTGTGCATTACAATTTTAAATATTGGTCCAATAAAATTTCCCTGGATGAGTTCTCATATTCATATTATATGATAAATGATAACACCAGCAGTGAGAGCAACATCACAAGAGTGCTGATTTTGTATCCCCAATTTAAATATGATTGTATAGTTTAGTAATTTGATAAGTTGATAAGTGTTATATTTTAAACATAATATTATGTTTTTGCTCAATTTTGCAAAG
The DNA here is from genome assembly GCA_032353835.1 of Enteromius viviparus. Classification (NCBI taxonomy): domain Eukaryota; kingdom Metazoa; phylum Chordata; class Actinopteri; order Cypriniformes; family Cyprinidae; genus Enteromius; species Enteromius viviparus. Next base: position 119,566 of record JAUCNO010001399.1, on the reverse strand, counting down.
AAAATCTGATCAACACAACAGTGTTTCGTTTCTAAATGAATCAATGTTTTAAACAAATTGTGTGAACCAATGATTCAAAGCCCCATTCATAAAGAGAGCAGTTTACTTGATTCTAAAATGAATCAGCTGTTTGAGTATCATTTCATAAAAAATATATATATAACATTAAAGGGATAGTTTACCCAGAAATGTTTTTAATAATGTCACAATTTACGGTTCAAATTGTTGTTCAAACCCCTCCTTTGTGTAACATAAAAAAAGGTATTTTGAAGATTGTTGGTAACGATATTTTAGACTTTCATTAGCTTACTTTCGATCCAGTTTTTTGCCGTTTTGTTTTTGACAGAGAATTTGCTTTTAAAAATATTTGCGAAATTTGCTGTCTTCCATCCAACTGCCATTTTATCGATAAAATTGTGTGCTTGATGACGTCATCCTTTAAAAAAAAAAAAAGTTTCATACATAGGTTTCAATACAGAATTTCACCTATTGGACAAATTATATGCAAATAGTCTGTACATCAATTTGAAAAAAAAAAAAAAATGACCCATTATTAAACTGTATAGGTAGGCCTACATAAACATTAAAACTCTTTAAAGTTGTTATTTTTTTGTACTGTTATAGACCATTTAACCGACGGTCGTTAAGCTATTATTAACCGAAAAGATTATGCTAAATTACATTTCAATTAAATTTTAATTGATACGTGGCTGTGATCAATTAAAAATAGCTATAGTTCTAGGGGTTCATTTTATATCTACAAAAAGCAGCATAAACAGAACATGAGGATTCACATCACATCACGCACAGAGCTTGTGCGAACAGAGAAAAATACAAGCTATAAAAGAAAAAAGGCCCATATGGCAGTGATAAATTAACAAAACGAAAAAAAAAAACACAACAGGTAGCAGCCTTTCAGATTATTTTTGTAATGCGCCCTTAAAGTGGAATTATGAATGTACACAAATAAAATAAGTATTTTGATTAATTTTGAACAATTTCTCATTCTTGAAAGAGTATAGTAAGCCATTTCCGCTTTCATAAGGAAAAAAAAAAATCCTGCCGGCGACACACCCAGGTACACATTAAACTACTAACTCGACAACTATAATGTCCCAAAGAACTAAATTAAGATATTTATGTTTGAGAGGTAACTCATCTTTTTACCATATATACACTGTTTTAGATGCAGTAATATTATATTAGAATAATACGCTTTTGAACTAGGCTAAGGTGTTTGACACGAGCAACACCACGAACCCGGAAGCTGCCAACTGGCTAATTCTGTCATGTGACACTACATTTATTTGCGTTAAAGCCCAATTTTAGGACAAAAGGTGTTTCCAAACAATTTTTGCTACATTTGAAGTATCGATATAGAATTTGTGCGCTGAAGTTAAAAGGAAAAATAATGTGTCGACATTTACAAAATTCTACTGATTACTAACATTTTCATCAGCTATATCGTTAAAAAATTTTAAGCGATAAATATTTTTTCTCAAAAACACCTTGGATGAAAACCTGGCTATTGTTTAAATAAAAAAATACTGAAATATTTCTAAAATTATCTTCTTTTACATTCCATAGTTAATATTATGCAGTACGTTGTAGCCTAAATGTTTGTGCGTGATAAATGTTGAATCCACTAAAATTTATTTCTAAAACTAGCCTACAATTTGTAATGACGACACTACATGTACTTACCTACATTAAAACTTGACTATCAGCACTAATATATTTAATTTATTTATATATACATATATATATATATATATAATTAAATGGTTACATTTAAAATGGTATAAGTTCTTAACAAGTACCAAACTTCGCCTGTGAAACGCCACAAAAAAAAGGCACATTTCTGCTGCATAATCATAATACTAATCACAACAAAGATGTATGTGGCAGTTAATGCCTTCATGACAAGCCACCAGATGTTAAAGCAGTTAAGCACCACCTTAACCCATAAACATTTTCCAGCTCTGCCAAACACAGCCAAGCCAAATACTCAATTACAGGGGCAGGAAAGGGGGCTTCTTAACGAGCTATTTCTAAGAGTTTGCCTGCGGGGCCGGGCTCTCGTTCCGCACTAGCTATCACACCGAGGTTCCACCGTGTAATTGGATTGTGTGCTTGAACTGCTGACTGAAATAGAAAAGCGCAGGAAGCTTCAGGTGACGGGAATCAAGCGTCCTGCGGGGTCAGCCAGACTCCATCTCAGCGAAATGTCAGGAGCAGCATCCGGTCTGGAGGCGCAGCGGGACTTCAATTTGTGTCCGTACGTGATGTACCATCCTGCATTGCCCCAAAGCAGCCCATTTGGGTTCAGATGTCTGCCAGGTCGTCGATTATCCCCAGCAACAGACCTTTCGCTTGGACGGTTCTCCAATCAGAAGCTGTTTTTGTCAGGTAGCAAGGCTTCCATGGCGCCCTTGTGTGTAAAAATGATACCTCTTTGTCCTTTCCTCTCGATTCCCCTGTGCACCAATAAAGCAGGGGAGATGCTTCACTCCAAACTCCAAAAGCCTGTGTGAACGGGTAACTGATTTGGCACCTCGAATGACAGGTCCCGCAGTACGTGAAATCTCTGGAAGGGAGCGTGGCAGCTTCGAGAGCGTTTTACAGCCTTCATGTCACAGATGATTTCCAGCCTATTCACAGAAAGGACAGAAATACCGCTCGCAGGGCACACAGAGTACCCGGCTGAGGAGGCTGACAAGCTCCCAGATGGATTGAACAGGCTGCTGGGGGAGCGAGATCATGGTGCTACTATTCACGAGCGTGGTTTCCTGGCAAATTCAACAGCTTTCTCATCCCAGACAGAATCAGGAACAGTTCACAGTAACTTCGTCAATGGCCTTAGGTCAGTTCCATGGAACACAAAAGGAGAAACTCTGATGTATGTTCAAGCTGCTCTTTTCAGCACAAAGGACCACAACCAGATACAAATCCAAATCCAAATACGTTAAACATTCAATTAAACTATAGTTGCTACATTGGCAATGACAAAATCTTCCATATTTTTTACAAATACTAACATTTATTTAAAAATGTATCTGATCAAACATATTAAAGGCAAAGGAAACAAATAAATATATAATTTAATCCATTACAAAAGTGCAAAAACATATTTGCTTAATATTTCTTGAATTAAAAAAAAAAAGTTGGAAACAAATATATATTTTATTTGCTAATGTGGTACATTGACATTGCTAAAATAAAGTAAATATTTTACAGAAATTGAGACATTTCAAAATACTTCTATATTTTATATATACATATATTTATAAATGTATATTTTTTATATACAGTTTGGTTGTATTCTTTTTTATGCAACTTGAAATATTCAAGTCAGCAATAAAAAGTAAATAAAGACTATTTATCTGTATGTTTTTATACAAAATTACAAAAAAAACAAACAATTTCCTACTTTAAAAATGTATATTATTTTAGAATATACAAAAAAGTCCATATACCTACGCTTGACAGAAATACATAAAAAATATGACATTAATTCAAAATTAAAATATGCAAATAAATTACTAAATTAAAACAAATACTAAAAACTATTGCTTAAAATACCTGTAAATTAAAAGCAGGTCCTCTGAAAGGGACTTAATGACTTTCCAAAGTCAAATCCATAAGTCATCGGTCATAAACCTAATACACAACAAAGGTGAAGCGCACAAATGTGGGGGAAGTTAAAGTGTGCAATCAAGGCGTGACAACAGTCTATTGAAGTTAGAAACATAAAACAGTGACTTCATGCCAGAGACGCCTGCCAAGTGTGTACTGCGGCCATCACATTTATAGTTCACATACAAACTAAAGCACATCATAAGAGAGCACTCGTGTTTCAGCTTTTTATTCTCTTCATTTTTTTACAAACCTGATCCTGATAGTGTTTACACTTAAGTTCCTGGCTGAAAGCATTAGGCTTATGGAATGGAAAGTGTTGTCAATCAAATAATATTTAACGTGTGCATAAATAATGGCTGCATCTTTCATTGTGTGCAAAGAGACGCAAAGCTAATTTGAAGTCCCATGTAAATCCTAATTAGAAGTAATCTGAGGAAGGTGTAAAGTGCCACGCTTGATACAAAGGTAATTGCTGCAAAATAACCCTTCAGCGAAGTGAAGCCATTTGTTGCCAAGATGGCAATTAAAGACAGTTCACCTGCGGATGCCTGGAGACGACATGTCGACAGAAATCTACACCAAACACGGCATGAGAAGACTTGAGCAGACAAAAACACACAAGCCTCGCCTGACTCAGTCTTTCCAATCACTCTTTGTTTTCTGAAAACACATCATCAATCAATTAATCACTCAAACAAAGGCCTTTAGGGTCAGACACTGTCAGCTAATTTCCAAATAAGGGAATTATTCACTGTATAAACTCACTGTAATTTACCATAATAACAACCCTCTCGCCCCAGTTCAGGCTAAGATGAGTCAGGATGGTGGATTGGTGCAAAGCTGTACATAGAAACGGAACGTGTTTTTTCACGCTATTTAATAGCGACTGGAATTTTACAGCAACAGTCACAACCACCAAAAATGATCAATTTCACCAACTTTCTAAGATAACAATTTAATAATCTAAAGAACCATTTTCATTATTGTCCAATGGAAAGACTCCATGTAGGGCTGGGCGATTTGGCCTAAAAAATATTAATAAAATCTTCGAGTTTTGATTAGATTTTTTTTTTCCAATGCACTTAAAAAATGACTGCAGACATCACATATAGTGTCAAAAGTGCAACTTTATTGCTACGATTGTCCTCAAGAGTTATAATGCGTAGAATCCCAAAACAAAAAGTAAATGAGGCTCTGTCATTCAACAATTTCATGCTTTAACCAAGGTTTAAGCAAAAGCGCATCAATTTCACAGTAGCTTAAAATTTCTGTTCAAAAATTAGTCAAAACAACATGGCAGCGTATAACAGAAATGTGTTATGCGGGGCGGGGGCTGGCTAATATCATGCTACTGTAACCCACAAGGACGAAACTCGGAAAAGTCAGAAAAAAATATTGTGGCAAAAAACTTCAACAAAATCGATGAAATCGATTTTTTGCCCAGCCCTACCTACATAGATTTTAAAGGTTCTACAAGGAACCATCAATGCCAATAAACAACCTTAATTTTTAAGAGTGCTTTTTTGCAACGCAAAGTTGTTGTTTTTTTTCTTTCATTAATAAGTTCTTATAAGAACCATTTTTTCTTCATTTGAAGAACATTTGCAATATCTAAAGAAAACTAAAGAACCTTTTGATGAATGGGAAGGTTCTATGGATTTCAGATGTTCTTCATGGAACATTTCATTTTCAGATTTAGATAATTTTACATTATTATGTTCTTCTACCCTATTAAAAATAAAGGTTTATTATTGTAACTGATGGTTTCAAGAACAACCTTTGACAACAATGTGGTTTAAACTAGAACAAAAGAGCTAAGTAGGATTATTAATCTTCTATAACACAAAAGGAAAGAACTGATCTTTGGGGAACTGGTTCTTCTATGGTGTTTCTGCAAAAGTCCACTTTTGGAGTATTTATTTTAAAGTGTGAATATCTGAATAATCTAAAGAACCTCCGTACACTACAAAACTTTTTGTAGTTCATTTGATGTTAGCACTTCTACCAAAATAACCTATATTTTTATAACAGAGTCTAACTCTACAAGACCAATTGTTGTTTAAGCAGTCCACTGACTGTCAGATTTAAAACATTTCCAGTTTTACATGTGCCTAGCAGTCACTATAAGGAAGCAATTGGGATTTGTCATGTGGGTCACGCCCAGTGTGGGGGCTGGGATATGGAGTTGGGCTCAGATGTGGTTTCCAGAAGAATCTCAGGCACAAAAAATCAGCACAAAACCAAAACCACAACAGACTGCCATCTGTTTTGATTAGCTGAATGTGTTGTTTATGCAGGGTTTTCAGACTCGTGCATTTTCACGTTCTGAAACACAGCCGCAGACGTGTCGTGCATGGCATACGAGGGGCGTTTGAGAGCTAAGGAGACCTGCTCCGTGCTTCTTTGCATGCTTAAAAAAAAAAAAAAACAGCAATCAATCAATCATCGCGCTATCATAAAAAGGGTCTATTTTAAACACCTTTAGCTCCCGCTCAACAAATTTGCTTTCGTAAAGCGCCTGTGCAAAGCCACAATATGGGCGGCAGCTGTGTGTTCAATTGTGTTTGTCCAAGCCAACACATTTATGACGAACACATGCTACAACTGAAGCCAAGGTTCCCCCAAGCAATTTCAACCCCTCCAAACACCAATTCTGCAGATCATGAGCTAAGCCCATTCCAAACTTCTCGTCATGCCTTCAAAAATAAACCCTCCTAAAACACAGGGGAACCTCTCAAACGTTCGTTCTGAGAAGCATGAACACCCAACGCTGCAGGTGCTGCGAAGCGGTACCTTTACAAGGCCATGTTTATTTCATGCCGCAGCTAAAACGAGTGCTTGAGGAAAAAGCACAAGGTGAGCTTTCCTGTATGGTTCAGTGGAAACGAATGGAAAAACAGCACAAAAAATGGGTAGCATGAATGTAGATTTCAAATCTTGATAAACCTAAATTTCAAACTGCAAAACAAGCTTATGCAATGCACTTTGTGCAAAGGTTTTGGCAAAAAAAATTGAGGCATTAAATCTAACTTAGAATATATGTCATGTTTTGTTCATGTTTTGTCTCTATATTTAGCAACTATTAAGACCCCCTTGGCGACATTTTTCCCTAAAAGCGACTAATCTAGAGACTTCTTGGACAAACTTCAGCGAGTTTCTGGTAGTGCCGCGTGAGCGTGAGCTTCCACAGAGCACACGCACCTCTCTCTGAGTCTGTTCTGTTCAGTGCGCGGCTGAGAGGAGCAGGGCTTTCAGTTAAAATAGATATTATATGTTGCTTCTAACTCTATTTTACATGCAAATAGA
>JAUCNO010001399.1:79251-112521 GCA_032353835.1 Enteromius viviparus | reverse complement strand
ATTTATTCCTGTGATACAAAGCATCATTACTCCAGTCTTCAGTGTCACATGATCCTTTCAGAAATCATTCTAATATGTTGATGTTTTATTATCAGTGTTGGTTTGGTTTTTTAGGCTTCTTTGATCTTTAAAATAGTAAAAAGAGAAGCATTTATTTAAAATGGATAATAATGTTCAGAACTACTGTTACAATAGTTTACTGTTTCACTACTGTTCAGAAGATTGGGATCAGTACATTTTTATTCTTTCTTCTTTGAAAGAAATGAAGACTTTTATTAACCAACGATCTATTTAATTAACAAAAAAAGTCACAGCATAGATTTACATTTTAGAAATGTTTTATATTTGGTAAACATTTTTTTTTACTTATTATTCATCAAAGAATCCTGAGGAGAAAAAAAAAAACAGGTTCCAAAAAATATACTTTGTCTGCACAACTGTTTCCAACATCGACAATTTTAGTAATAAATCAGCATATGAGAATGATTTCAGAAAGTTCTGAAAGTGACACAGAAAACTGGAGTAATGATGCTTTGTATCACAGGAATAAATTACATTTAAAAAAAAAATATATATATATATATATATATACGTATATATATATATGTAATATGGTTACTATAGTAAAACCATGGTTATGCTACACTAAAAATAGTTTGAGCAGTATTTGCTGTGAAACTCTGGTTATGCAAAACTAAACTAAACTAAACTAAACTAAACTAAACTAAACTAAACTAAACTAAACTAAACTAAACTAAAACATGGTTAAAAGTAATTTGTATTTATAAGTTCTGACCTTAATAAAATAATTTGTGATACATACTCGTAGGTCCCAATTTGAATCAAAAGATTTACGAGCATGCTCCGAAGTTCTGTTCTGAATAAAAAGATCCGCAAACCATCATTTCAGACCAGACTTTGGATTATGAATCATTAAACTTGCAAACCCACTCCGAACTTTCGATCTAAAATCAAATGATCTGTGATCTGCACTTTCGAACTTCTGAACCTAATTCCAAAGAGTCGCAAACCATTGTTTAAAATCAGGACTTTGAAGCACTGAGCACAAAATTGATTTGCGAATTTGTGAAATGATTTGCGAATCTGCCCCGAAGTTCTGATCCAAATCAAATAATTTGCGAATCTGTGCAATCTAAATAACATGATTCGTGACCACACAAAGAATTTGAATCAAATGATTTGCAAACCCACACCAAAGTTCCAATTTGAATCAAATTAAACAATTCACGCCCATGCTTTAAAATCACTATTTAAATAATGATTCGTAAACCATAATTTCAGATCAAAACCCAAAGTATGGATCGCAAATCATTCAATTAACAAAATGAATCGGAATCAAATGATTCGCTAACCCGCTCCAAAGTCCCGATCTAAATAAAATGATTCACTATCTGCACTTTGCTGGAAGTTCCTATCTAAATATGATTCACGAATCATCATTTTAGACCAGGGGCCTGTTCCATAAACAAAGATTAGAGTATAAGCCAGGCTTATTTCAGTTAGTCTGACTTATTACCAATTAATTTGTATTAAAATAAGTCTGACTATCTGCCATAAGCCTGGCTTATTTGGTAAACTTGTTTTATGGAACAGGCCCCAGGACTCAGGGCATGGATTTTGAATCATTCAATCAAAAGTTCTGCCCCCTTGTCTACAGATTTTTACAATACATTTTACATTGATTATTGCAATAATTTTTACAAAGAAAAAAAAAGGGTCATCATCATTTTATTGGCCATTCCTTTTTACTTTATTTATTGTGAAATTTGCTATCAATTTCTCAGTGCAAATTGCTTCAATAGAAATCTTAGACCATTTTTTTTCAGTGACTGTCATGTTGCTGGATTTCTAAGTGTGCAGTTCATATTTCCTTCCAAGTCAATGTTTTTATAGCTCAGATAATTTAATAGTGTTCTCAATTATGTCTTATTTAAGCATCAAATTTCTTCAAACCGTCTTGGGAGTCAGTAGTTGGCATACAGTAAGGCTACAGAACTATAAAATGAATGTGGAGAACATCTTAGATAATTTGATCTTCTCTAGAGGAGGAACATGAGATTACTGCAGCCTTTTTCTTATGAGAAAATTTCGCAAAAGCATCAATTTATTTCTCAATCTTGTCTTGTGATCGCAGTAGTTGTGAGAACCAGTCAAAGCACCCTATAAACGCCTTACAAAGTGGATTAACTAAAAATAGGCTGTATTAGGCTATTATAATACTTTTTATGCAATTCACACGAAACTCCCTTGTGGGTATGATGGATAGATAGATTATTGTCAAATGTCTTGTTTTTGTAAATTCATCACTACTTCATTGAATTCGGTGCAAATCTCCCAAGATTAAAATTATATATAAATTATAATTCTCATAAATCTCCCTTTTACTTTATAAAATGATGTGAGATGTCATGTTATTATCATCATCCAAAATGGTCAAGGCTGGTTTTTGCACTACATATTGCATAATACAATAAAGCAATCAACGCGTGTTTCATTCATGTTTTATGACGCTGACATCTCGTAGCTAGGAAACAGGCTTCCGTTATCAGCGTACTTGGTTACAGCGGTGCAGCCAATCGTTTTTCACGGTTGGAATGATTGACGTGACTAGTGGGCGGGTTTAGAGAGAAAGGGGCGGGACTAGACGGAGGAAGCCGCTCGAGCACATCCAAAACAAAAGCGATTCAACGGAATATTGTGCGATTAAACGGACTAAATGGTGAGTTTGTTAAACGGACGACACGATTATACATCAAAGTTAGCCGTATAAACGCATTCATTTGTTTAAAGTCTGTCGAAATGTGCAGCTGTGCTGTGATTTAAAAACAGGCAGGAGCCGAGTTATCACAAAGTTAAGTTATTAGTTTGAAGTTGTTTACAGGCTCTGTTTCAAAAGTAACGTGCCAGATCATTAAACATTGTTTTTTAGAAATATGTACAGTAAACCATAAATGTCTGTAGTCTAATACAAATAATACTGCTACCTTGTTTTAGACAATGGTAACGTTAATTGTTTATTGGTTACAATGGTTCTTGTCTATTCTGTTAATTATTAGTGTTCTCATTACCTTAATTATCTGTATGTCTGCACTATGTTTGTATTTCCTGTACTTAAAGCTCACCAAGACAAAATCATTGTGTGTGTGTGTGTGTGTTGGCAATAAAGCTCTTTCTGATTCTGATTAATAGTGTCTAATAATAATAGTAATAGTACATAAGTATGTAAATACTATATATATAGAGAGGGAGAGAGAGAGAGAGGTACTATATGCATTTTGTATGAGCTCTCTTATTTAAAATAATTAATATTTAGCAGATTCTGAAACTTTTGACCTCAAATGTGTATAGAAGTACTGTGGTAACACTACAGTACTTTCTTTTGGGGATCTCCTGGTTTTGTTTAGCATGTGCTTCTCTGCGTCCTCAGGTTCACTGATGATGTCGACCTTTCCATCTTCTTCCTCCAAGAGTCTGACCTCCACCCCGCTCAAGTCCAGACCCAGCGTCCTGCAGCGCAGCAGGAGCCTAGAGTCCACCGGAGACTCGACATCCTCGCTGCTGTCACCCATCTATCATGACAGCTTTGAGCTTTCAGAGGAAGAACCGGAGTCAGGTCAGCCTCAGCTCCAGCCCGTTCACAACAATACTGTCACATTAAGGGAAGACGTTGCACCAGGCTCTCCATACAGGTGAGCGGTAGTAAGTGAAATAAATAGAGAGTCGCACTATAACAAACTAGCACACCACTCATCTCTAGTCATGAAATCTAACTTATTTGCAGGGAGGTGGACACAACAGGCCTGGAAGTCAATGTGCAGTTCAAACTGAGTGCTTGGGAGCAGTGGATTGTGGATAAAGCCAAAGAGGAGCATATCAGAAAGCAACAAAAAGCCATGGAGGTACAGTATAATGATATTTTAGGTTATGTTATTTTATTTTATTTTCAGCACATTTTTCTTTTCTTTTATATGCACTACCATTCATATATTTTGTTTTTAAATAAATACATGAGTACTTTTTTTTAGGAAGGATGCTTAAAGTTCATTAAAGATGTTTATGATTGCACAAAAGTTTCTATTTCAAATAAATGTTATTATTTTAAACTTTCTAGAATCCTGAAAATATGACAAAAATATGAAGTATTTACTTATTTTAATTTTTATTTCAGGTTAGTAACTAAAAATAAATAGTTTTGTTTTGTCTTAATTATAAATTTTTTAAAACTTATTTAAATCAATAGCTTTTGTCAGTTATATGGTAAAACCCTGGTAAAACATGCATTAATTCAGGTCTGTATTTCAGGAGCTCATGTTAAAGGAAAAACAGAAAGAGGTGGAAAAAGAACAGCAGAAGAAGAAAGTTGTCAACGACGACAAAGTTCAAGAATGGCTGCAAATAAAAAGAGAACAGGTAACACTCTCTGAGAAACTACCAGAATAAAAATTAAATAAAATTAACGTTGAGATTTTCTGGCTATTTTAAAAATGGGGTCTGATCTCCTGAAGCCCCGTCTTATGATTTTTTTGGTTTCGTACTTAGGAAAAGAAAGAGAAAATGTCTAAAGAGTTTCAGAAAAGCAAAGAACAGCTTCAAGAGGAGAAAAAACGTGCTGAGATTGAAAAGAAAGCTCAGGATAAATATAAAGAGTGGCTGCGGAAGAAGAAGCAAGAAGAAACGGAGAGAAAGCTAAAAGAGAAGGTGGAGAATTTTTTCAAAACTTGAGGATGTGTAAATGATCATAGAATTTATAACTGTAGCTGAAGTATTTCTTTAAAAGGAAGAGGCATTCAGAAGAGAAGCAGAAGAGAGGGAGCGCAAAGAAAAAGCAGAGGACAGCTTTAAAGAGTGGCTTGAAGGTGTGAAAACTAAAGGAAAACTGAGCCGACAGTCATCAGCATCCTCAGCCGGTGAGTGAGCAGCAAACTCCCATACCATTTAATAATGGTAATCATGTTTTCGAAACATTGATACTGTTTCCCATGCCATCGTAGGCTATACATAACAGTGGCTGATTACTACTGACTGCACTTTTAAAGGACATGGCCCTTAAAAACAAATCATATCAGAAGGAGGGTTGAAACTAATCATCTCCCCACATGTTTACATCTGTTTGTTTTTGTGCAAAAAACTAATAACATTATAAGTAATCCTCAAGGAACATGTTTAAAAGTTTGACTTTCTCCCCCATAATATACATTTGAAAGTTGCAATTACCTTTTTAAATTGTGGAAGCTAGCTTAATTTTTTTGCTGTTGCGTGTATGGCCAGATTTCATTAGCATTAGCATAGCATTAGGCCATAGTTATTTTAATAAACATGCTTAGAAAAAAAAACATTACTGGTGTGCGTAGACAAAACAAAGGCACTTTTTTTATTTTAAAATAGCTAAGACTTCCATTTTAGTCTAGGACTAGGCTTAAGCCTTGTCTGTGAAACTCACAATTCTGTGTTTATATCTTGAAACGATTACCCATATTCTTAAATTCCTTGGCAGACATAAACGTCCATAATATCAGACGTAAATATCCTCCCTGTAGATTCTGGATTCAAAGCCAAGCTTAATTTGGTCACTTTCAGGCAACTATAACAATGTGAACTATCCAGCTCCGAGTTTCGTCAACCCCATTCCCTGGAAACCCATACACGTTCCTCAGCAAGAGCGGACCCCAAGGAAAAGCTCGACCCGTAAGAGAACGCCAGGACCACCCAAGAGCCAGTCCACCCCCTGTCTCACATACAGACCTAAAGACACGATCAGCTTCGCTTTTAAACGACGGTGACACTGACCTCTGCTGGCCTGAGTCCAGTATTACCTCAGATAAAGACTTGAAGCGTATTTCACATTCAAAAGACGCCTGATCTCATCTCTGAGATGGATTTATCAGTAGATGACAGATTCCTCATCTGTCTGTTATGATTTTGACTTGTATATTTCTGTGTATAATGTTTGCTAAATTGATTTTTTTGTCCAAATAAAAGATCTTTGGAAAAAAAAGTAATTGCCCTGCATTGTTAAATGGTTCCAAACATTTCAACATGTAACATGTTTTAAATATGTAGGTCTCTGCTCACCAAGAATGCATTTTTTTTATCAAAAATATAAAAGAAACGGTAATAATAGTTTAATATAAAATATAAGTTTAATTGATTTGAATATATTTACACTTGATTTATTCCTGTTTTTTCTGCAAAGCAGAACTTTAAGCTTCAGTGTCACATGTTCCAGCAGAACGTGTTTTAATATACTGATGTTCAAGAAACATTTAGTATATGTTAAAATCTGTTTTTTCCCTGCGGAATATTTTTGTGGAAGCTGTGATTCATTTCTTTCAGGAGTCTTGAAGTCAAAGTCTTTGTAACAGTATAAATGTCTCTACTGTCAATTTTGATCAATTCAAGACACTGTTGATAAATTAAGGATTCATTTATATACATCTTTTTAAAATGATATATACATAGCCTGTTTTTTACCTAATTGTTTTAAGTGGCTATATAGAATATTTATGCTAAATTAAGCTTTGTTACACTGCAGGATTGCCAAATAGAGTAGGAGATCTACTTGTCAAATTTTTTTTAAAATCTACTTTTTTAAATGGACAAATGAATAAAAAAAGTTTTAAATGGACAAATGAATAATTCTTAACAAATATTTTAACATTGAAAATGTTAAAAAATATTACTTAATATTTCACATTTTGGGGAAATAATAAAAATGATTACTTTTAAAACTAATTATTTTAAAAGCACGTATTGCTAAAATGTTGTTTTTTAGTATAGAAAAGTACCAAAAACCACTCAAACCTCTTTGCAACACACAACATTTGTTTTTAGAAATAAATGTTATAACGTACGTAGTACAAAAATAGTACAATTAAACATGACAATTAAAAAAAATATTCATTTATTTATAGATATCTGCATTTATATATTTATTGATTAATGTATTTCTACTTTTATTCATTCATTTATGTATTTGTATATTTATTTATTCATTAATTATTCAATCATTTATGTATTCTTACATTTATTTATTTATTTATTTATTTATTTATGTGTTTCTATATTTATTTGTGAATTTATTTCTACATTTATGTATTTATTCATTTATTTAATTATGCTTCATTCATTTTTTGTCCTCCATACAAATACTCATATTTCCTTTAAAAAATATGAGAAATAAAACAGACCCGTTACACATTTACATTTTTATATATTTTGCATAATGCGTCATTTTCAAAACAAGCCGTGTCTGTGCTCGTGGCAGACTGCCATGGTGTCGTTTAACAAAAGACGTTTTTCTGAGTCAAACAGGAGGAGTCATTAACTGGCTTATCTGCATTTCCCCGAGTCAACTTGTGACCAGACACAAAGACCTCTGACCTCGTAAGCGGGCCGAGAGCCAAACGTGCCCCTCACACAGATGTGTGCATTGTCCGGCGAGCAGCGGTGCCTCGGGTATGAGTGTGTGTGGGTGTACATTCACAGTTTACACACATTACTGTAGATTTCAGCTCTCCACGTTCTCATAAACACACTTTACTGGAGAAGACATACTGAAAGTGCCACTGGCTGTTCTCTCTGGAGAGTATACGACTGACTGACTGAGTTGGTCTCAGTTGTTTGGAACGTGACTGTGTGAAGTAAAGCAAGACGGCGTACTTCGGAGTGAGTTATGCCTTTATATCCTGTTCTGCTGAGCAAAGGTCACCTTTCAAGATCGTGGCGCTGCTGTGTGTTTGATTTGTAGTCTTGTTTTTTAACTTAAGAATCATGTTTAGGTGGCTCAGAAGACAACTTACAGGCTTTCTCATATGTCAAACTTTAAATACGTACAATTTCTTTCCAATTAGATTGCAGTATCTACAAGAAAACTGCAATTCCCAGAGATGCAGTGGTGCAGGTGGGCAGGCGACTGGACGTCTCGCCTCCAGACGCAGGTAGACAGGGGTGTGTCTGTTTGCATTTGACTCGGCGTTTCACAGAAAGCAAGGGGCATGGCAGAAAAAACGAGTCAGTGTTGAGTTAATGCTGTGTGACGAGGTCAGCTCGCTTCGTTTGGGCAGTATGGAGATTTCTTAGCATGTGATTTGTGGTGCTAGCTTACAGAAAAGGCCTGTCTTCAGAAACTGATTGCAGATATGGTGGAAATAACACTGGAGCTGTGACTTTTTTTCTGCTCTGAATGAACGGTTTTGATGTCTGTGAGTCACGATCTGTGAGTATTTATTGCAGAAATGCAGTCCGCAGGGCAGGAGGATGAAGACCGCTGTGACTTTCTGTTCAAGATCATCCTGATTGGAGACAGTAATGTGGGAAAAACCTGCGTGATCCACAGCTTCAAGTCTGGGCTCTTCAGTGACAGCCAGCACAACACTATTGGAGTGGACTTCACTGTTCGCACAATAGACATCGATGGCAAGAGAGTGAAGGTGACCTCACATATTTATGATTTATTGTTTTAAAAAAAAGAAAAGAAAAGCATTTCAACTTTTATTGGCCCCTAAATTCATTTCTATAAATGCATTATGGGGATTAGTGCTGCCAAACAATTAATTGCCATTAATCACATCCAAAATAAAAGTTTTTGTTTACATAATATATTTATTATGTATATAAATACACACACATATAGGATAGATCTACATTAATATATTTTTTTTATTCTTATATTATATATATAAATATATTTATTTATTAACATATTTTTCCTTATACATGCATATGAGTATGCACTAGTATGTGTATATGTATACGTTTGTATATACACATATATATATATATATATATATATATATATAGTAATTAAGGTATTCTAAAATGTATTTATTAAATTTATTTTTATATTTCTAATAGAAATAAATAATTATATATTTCTTAAAGATAAACAATCATAATGTTTTAATTGAAAAAATACAAATTAAATATAAAGTTAAGGTATATATATAATTATGAAATAAAAAAGTAAATGTAAACTAGTAAATGAATACATAACATTATATATTATTTTATATATAATAAATAAATAAATATATATATATATAATTTTAATAATAAATGTCTGTATTAATGTGTTATAAAAAGTTTATTTGAATTTTCCATATGTACATATAACAGATTATTTTATATAATAATAGTTTTTAAAAGTATAGATTTAAATGTTTAGACTTAGTGACATTTTTTCTATTAAAATAGTTTAATATAAATGTGTGTAGTTACATCAATAGATAAAATAATAATTATTTTTTTAATAATAATAATAATAATAATACAGATATTTTTCTGTAAAAATCATAAAGAATCATACAAATAGAAAAATTATTAATATAGAGCTATTCAATAGCATTTAAGATCCTTTCTATCCATTCTTCAGTCTTGGATGAATTTGACGTGAAATGATTGATTTGATATTGATATTTGACCTTTGACTGTGAGCACAGTTTGAAACAGGGTTGGATCTCTTCGGTAGACTTGCTAGAATACTGGGGTCTTTTCCTCAGTCTCACTGCTGTCTAGAAGAGATGTATTTCTTATGATGTCTTGTGTAATGTTGTTGAGATCAGATGCAGGTCTGGGACACGGCGGGGCAGGAGCGTTTCCGCACCATCACACAGAGTTACTATCGAAGCGCTCACGGGGCCATGATCGTGTACGATCTGACCCGGCGGACCACCTTTGAGTCTCTGCCGCACTGGATACAGGGTGTGGAGCAGTATGGAGCCGCCAGCGTCGTCTTCGTTCTGATAGGTCAGAGCTGCGGGGAACTTTTTTTATCAGCCAGCTGAGCGCATGTGACCTAAGATATTTACTTGAACTACCCCTGAGGTTTTAAAAGAAAATTCAATCATTTAAGACATTCACATACGCACAGTCGGTCACATTAAATAATTAGTTCTCATCCAATTTTTCTTTTTGAAAACTCTATCATTGGTTATTTGAATCAAATCTTTGAGAACCACTCAGGATAGTTGCTTGAGGCTTGTAGCAGCAAAGAAACTCTATGTTTCTGATGTATTTCGCATCCTGCAGGTAATAAGTGTGACCTGGAAGCGCAGCGTCAGGTGCTGTTTGAGGACGCGTGTACGCTAGCGGAGCGGACGGGAGCACTAGCGGCGCTCGAGACCTCCGCCAAACAGCATCACAACATCGAGGAAGCCTTCGAACTGATGGCACGCGAACTCATCGTGCGACACGGAGGAGTAGTGCATCAGGACAGCCATTCAGATTCAACGACTGTTTTCCCGCACTCAGACTCTCATCCAATAGATGAAGGAGAACACCTGGAGAAGAGGTCATGTGACTGCTGACTGATGAGCGGCAGTTTTTGTCCAGGTGCAAACAAGTGAACATCTTTCCACTTTGTTATTAACTAGTGCTGTCGATTAATCATGATTAATGTTTTTTTTTGTTTACATAATAATTTCTGTGTGTGCTGTGTTTATTTATTATGTATGTATAAATACACACACGTATGTATTTATAAAAAAAAAAAAAAAGATTTTTTTATATATTAAATATATTTAGATATAAAATATATAATATAAATATATACATGTAATATATATTTTTTAATTAATGTGTATTTATTTATAAATAATAAACACAGTTCACACACACACACACATATATATATATATATATATATATTTATTTATTATGTAAACAAAAACCTTTATTTTGGATGTGATTAATCGTTTGACTGAATCCGCAAAGCTTCTGGTGTAATTGGCTTCAAGTTACATGACCTGTTCAGAAACAGTCTGCTGCTTGAAGTGGTATTTTCTTATCATATTATTTTTAAATATCATTATTATCATAAACACACTTTTTTCTTGCTCAAACAGCTTTACCGTTTACTACACGTATTATTTATGCACTTATGTATATTGGCTAATGAATAGGAAATCTTGCATACAGCACACTATTTTCGTTATATTTAAGAAATCTTTCATTTACACTTTATTTAAATGATTAGAGGAACTATGCACTTAGCAGATTCAAACCCCGTGTTTTAAGCGCCGACTGGATTCCAACGCTTCTGATTGGCCGCTGTTTTCCGGAATTTTAACACATATGTCTGTGATTGGCTAAACTGCTCAATGCCGCAAAAACACATTGTAACTAAACACCTTTGAAGCTATGCAGAGCGCAAACACTAAAATATAGCGGATATGGTGTAAAAACGAACCAGACACCTCAGAAAATGTAAAATGCATTTAATGAATTAACTCTGTGAACTGGTATACAAGTACAATATTACGGATTACCTCTTGGGGGACATTTATTATGCAGTAGGTTGTGTTCAGTACAATAAAATGCATAAAACGTGGGTCAATAAATGCATTCGTTGTTCGTTCGTAACACTTAATATATTTGTTTATTAAGAGCATTGTCCTACCAGTCAGTTCATACAGCACGCATTCAAGAACAGCTAGACAGAACGATTGCAAATGTAAACACAGTTGTAAAAGTTGAACCATTTTTTTAAGTACGAGTGATGCCCAACATGTTAGACAACTACAATACGCAAGTATACGAACTGTGTGACCGGGTACCATGTTATACAACAAACCAACGTGTTCACATTTACACGGACTGAGGCGTGTGTGACCTTTCATGGCAAATATTTCAGAAAACGCACTCTTCCTCCAGTCAATGGCATTGTGTTGTTTCTTTATTAACTAATATGGCTTCAATGCTCCATTTAAACTCATAATTTACCCATAAGCCACCTGAACTCGGCTCGTCTAGAACGTAAACGTAATTTCGCGAAACTCATTCCTACTCTAGCTGCTTCAGTGAAATCTCACAAGGGTTTTTTTTTTTTGGATAATAAGGGTTACTGCTGAGAAAAGATTGAGTGTGAAGGCATGGTTTGGGACAAGGTGCAACACTGTTAACCGACAGGGCAAAGACTTTCTTACTCTAAGTGTCGAAGCCTATCATCGCAACAAACACAAGACTGCAGTAACAAAAAGTGGATGAAAAACACTTTATCTAAAGTTTGGCATATTAAAAAAATGTACTTTACGTACAGCTGCGACCCGGACTCGTTAGCTGCTCGTGTTTTTATGTTGTTTGTCATTTTGGATGGTGTCATATTAGCGAGCCAATCAAATTATCGTTCGGATATTTATGATTATTTATTAAGTCTGTTTTTAGCTGCATCGCAAACATTAGCACACCTTCACAATTACTCTGGAAACTCTGGTTTTAAAATGCAAAACAAGATTTAAATTAGAAGGCAAGTGACAAAAAATATTATACGCTTAAATATTATAACTAATAAAATTCTATATATTTAATCAACATAATGATATTTGTAATTAAAATCATTTTAGACAGACAGGAAAAATAAAATGGCTCAAAAAATAGCTGAAGAGCATGTACAAAATCTAAAGGCATCAAACTAAAATATAAAATTTGAAGATGGCATGGACAGGTATTATATTTCGACAAGGAACTAGGGCTGCAAACGATCAGTCAAAATTACTCCATTCAAAATAAAAGTTTGTTTACATACTATATGTGTGTTCATTTATATATGCACAATAAATGTTACACAGTACACACACACATAGTATGTAAACATTAATGTAAATTTCTGATTCAATTAATCTGGTCTAATTGTTCTGCAGCCCTAGTCGTAACGCATCGCATGTAATAAAGAATGGTTTACTGCAGTGACCAACCCTCCTGCTGGAAGACCAGCTCCACTCCATCCCGGACGTCATGCACCACGAAGGAGGGCTGCGTCAGGTTGGGGTCGAAGCGGAAGTCCCGGTGACCGTGGAAGATCTGCTGCTCTGTGACTGTCTGCTCGGGGTTGGAGGGCAGGTCCTGCTGGTCGCGGTTATAGACACCCGTGCAGACCAGGATAGAGCTGCAGCCTTCAGGCAGACGGTGATCGAACGAGCCTCCCACCACCACCTGTCCTGAACCTTTGGCATCGTCGGACGCTTCACACTGCTGGTCTCCGGGCACCTGGCTGCCTGGGCTGCCCTGGGCCTGCGCCTGCGCTCGGGTGTGATGCATCGCTTTGAGGTAGCGGTTGTACAGGTTTGCACCATAGATATCAGCCATCGGGTTGTCACTATGAGAGAGATACACATGCATCAAATAATTTGACTGGTTTCAATAATTAGATTTGTAATGTTTTCTGTTCACTAAGGTTGCATTTACTCGACACAATAATGCGATATCATTGTGAAATATTATAATGTAAAATCTTTGGCACTCTAGACTTCCAGCCTTGTAATTTTCTAAAAAAACATTAGAAAAAGTTATTATCTATACTTCTGACCAGTGGTGTATGCTATGGATTGAGCTCAATGTCAATCAACATCGAATTACTGACTGACCCAATGGCGTAAAGTCTCTCGACTGGCCGGCTCCAGCCTAGTTTCTCGGCCTGTTTTCTAATGAGCAGTTCAGCGTAGTTGTAAGTCACAACACTGGGCTTCCCGATCAGAGCCTCATACTTCAGCTCACAGCCTGTTATCTTCTTATAGATGCTCTCCAGACACACGAGGAACATGCCGTGTCCAAATCTAACAACAAACAAACATCACTCCTTGTTATTTTGCCATTTAATGCTAGATTTAACCACCACCATCAAAAAACAAATCCTGACCGAGGGTTTTTGGCTTCGGCCATCCACAGCAGATCCATGTTGCAGGCCAGCACAGGGATGTGTGGGTAATGCAACGATGTCACAGGGTTTCCTGGCCTCCCATTGGTCAAGAGCACATCAGTGATCAGTTGTAAGTTGGTCTCCCACCTAACAGGCTCGCCGAACAGGACGACAGCTGTAAAGGGACAGTAATCACAGATAAGAATGGGCACAGATTTGCAAAACAAAAAGTGAAAGCAGTGGAATGAGACTTACCATCTATTGGAGGCAATTCCTTCAATGAGGGATTCTGGGGAAGTATATTATATAGTCAGTGCTTAGTGGTTAAGATTAGTATCTGTTCATATAGAAATAGTGACACATACAAATATGATTGTTTGTACTCACCAAGTCTTTGGGTCTGCGATTGTGATCCACTACATCCAGAAGAGGATTGGCCTCCCTTAGCATGTCAATGGTCACAACGTTCTTGAAACCTACACTGGAGTTTATTTTGTCAAGAACAAACTCATATATTATAATTATAATAAATTTTTATAATAATTTCTCTCTCTCCATCTTTCTATATATATATGTACTGTATGTATACACACACACACACATGAATACACACACATTTTATTTTAGAGTTATATATTTTATAATACATTAAAAGCTACATTTTCAATATACCAATATATGCAGAAATACTTTTTTTTATAATATATACTGTAATCTTTAAATAAAATGTGTAATTAAATAATGTAATAAAATTCTATTAATAACTATTATAGTAATTATGGGAATGTATTATTTACAAAAATTATAATGTATGATATGTTTATGAAATTAAACTATTAAAATATATAAATCCATTTTATTAAGCTTAATTATATCATTTCTAAAATAACAGATAGTACTATAGTCGTTATTATATTATATATTATTATATATACATAATTTTTATAACTATTATAGTAATTATGAAAATGTATTATTTACAAAAATAAAATGTGTTTTTATTTTTTACATTACAATTATGAAATGTGATAAAATATAAAAAATCTATTTTATTAATTTTAATTAGACTCTTTATAATAACTATTATAGTGCTACAGTCATTATAAAGTTATATATTTAATTATTTTATTATATATATTTTTGTAATTGTATCTACATTATATATAAATATATATATATGCTGTCAAACGATTAATTGCGACGCATAACTATAACTACATATAAATTGTATATATATATATATATATATATATATATATATATATATATATCACACAAAATAAAATATTATAATGAGTACAATATATGAATAATAACAATAATTATTAATGTGATTAATTAAATAATAAATTACACTACATATTACTTATAAATAACAATTTATTTTAGATAAATTATAATAACATAATATAGATTTTATTTTTAGAATTGCAATTATTTATAACTACTATATAATTCTAGTCCTCAAAATCAATGTAAAGAAGGATACTTGTGTGCCACTTCCACCACGGGTCCCTGTCCCGACACCAGCACACACAGGTCATGGAACTGAGTGAAAACCCGCAGAGGACTGTGGGACAGCACCACCTGGTCTGGTGATACCTGTGTGGAGACATCAGACCGTTCCGTATTACTCTCGGACACGTTTAAACAAATGAGATGTTATGTTTAAACTATCAACAGTGCAGCAGGAGGGTGAGTGTTTGTGGTTACACCTGTCCTCAGGTGTCTCACCTCGACCTCTAGAAGGTGAGACAGCTGCTCAGCCTTGGTTTCTCGCAGAGAGTTTCCTGCGTTTGTCACAAACACCACAGGAACCCTGTATTTTCCATCGCCGTCCACTAAGTTCCTGAAACACTGTTTGGCTGCAGGGATGGGTGTCCGTCCGCGGACCAGCACCCCGTCAATGTCAAACAAAAGCCCAAACAAGCTACGCTCCTGTTCACAAACATCCTCAAAACAAAACAAATTGCACATTTATTTTGTTAGTTAGCACTTATTAGTGTCCCTTGAGCACAAAAGCAGTCATAAGTAGCACAGGTATATTTGTAGCAATAGCCAATAATACATTGTATGGGTCAAAATTTTTTCATTCCTCACTGTAAATTTATAGAAACATTTTGATTAGTAATATGCATTGCTAAGAACTTCATTTGGACAACTTTAAAGGCAATTTCGTAATATTTCGATTTTATTGCACCCTCAGATTCCAGATTTTCAAATAGCTGCATCTCAGCCAAATATTGTCTTATACTAACAAACCTTACATCAGTAGAAAGCTTACTTATATATGACATATAATATACGTTTCACACTGGTTTTGTGTTCAATGTTCACGTTTATCTTTTATGTGTTATCCTTGGTTGTCTTGATTAAGGTCACAATGGTGATAGTTTGAGTAGAGATTTAAACCTACAACCTTCAAGTTACATTTCAAACTCAGGCAACAACTTACCATGACACCACACCACCCCCTAATGACAAGGTGCTTTATTCCCGCCCAAAGACTGTTTTTACATTTCCTGCTAAAGGAAAGTGAAACCTTGAAGGACATCCCCTCACATTTGCTGTGCTATTTACGGGAAAACATCCCACAAATACAGGTTAAAGTTCATGTAGACCATTTGCTAAAGTTCCATTCTCTTGCTAAATGTCAAAGGCTATGCATTAAAAACTAGTATGCTGCTTATCTGGGTGTCATTTTTGAGGCTTTCAGACACTTTTTTGTGCATTAAAGGCATTTTAAAGAATCAAAGGCACATTTTTGTTGTTTTTCTTTTCATTAAAAAAATATATATATACATATACATGTGTGTGTGTATAATTGTGCCTAAAATCGAATATATGACAGATATTATTATATTACATATAAAATGATAAAATAATGTTTTATATATAGACATTTCTATTTATTTAGTATCTATTATAATATACGTAATTATCATTATTTAAAAATCCATAAAATAATTATATATATATTATATCATATTATATAAATGTCCATAGAAATAATTATTAACATCATACATTATCGTTATAATAATATATAATGTATATGCACATAGTATAATATAATATGTACATTTAGATAGGCAGCTCACAACGTTTTGAAACAGCCAGAAACTGATCTGAAACTAATAAAAACAGAACAACACAAGACTAAGAGCACATGACACTTCTCGTCTTGCTGTAGTTTGGGGTGTTTGTTGGCTCATTTTTACTACTGAGGATTAAATTAAGAACGATAATAATAATAATAATAATAATATTGCGCGTGAACTCACTGTGCTGTAGCGGCGCTGCGTCTGCGCAGAAACAGCTGCATTAGTGACTTTCCTGCTCAATTTCACGCCTCTCCACCCGATTCTAAACATATTCAAGCGGGAAAACATCTCTGCCATGTTTTTCTTCGAAATAAATGAAGAAGCAAGACAGTGCTACTACTTTGACTCGAGCATGACTCCTCCTGCGCTGCTAGGCATTAGCTCAAATGCTATCAGCAGCTGTCAAACATGTTTTTCAAGCTCTAAAGGCCACGTAGGAGACCCGTGTATGGCTCTTATCTAAATCAATCCCCGTGCTGTGTTTGTGTGTGTGTCAGCAGGAAACAATGTGAAACTGACAGGCGTCTACTGCTGGAGTCTGACGCCAGGCTGCGTCGCTGTTGCGCAGACTCTGCGTCGCAGGGAACGCAATCAGAACGCGCTCCATTAAACAAGCAGACTTCCGGTTTGTAACCGGCGGTTTTAAAAGCGAGCTTCGAGCAAACACACGCATGCAGAAGGTAACTATTACCTAAACATCTGATTAACCACGTAAATATAATCAAAACAGCGATTTAATCGTGCGAGCAATTAAATGGAAAAATTGGAAATGGCAGATGTAACGTTAGCTGGTTAGTTAAACCTTTAACGAGCGTTATATATAATATTTTTTGGCATCCTTATGAAACAGTAACTATTTACTGCACCTCTAAGAGGTGCAGTAAATACATAAGGTGACAAAAGCGATAATTTAGGCAGGTATGTTGTCCTTAAACAGTCTAAATAAACGTGTATAACGCTTTGTTCAAATTTTCCACCGCAAAGCGTCACTCGGTTTACATGACAACCATAAGTGCGCGTGAGACTGAACACACCTGTATCTGAACAAAAGCTTTACTGTGCGCTATTTTTAATTAATTTGTTGTATTATTATTCTTTGCAATGTATTTTGAGTGCATCACATTAGTCTTTTTTTTAGGCATTACACTGTGGTGATGGATTCTCCTACTAAAGAACGTAAAAGGTAAATGTATATGCATTTATATATATATATATATATAAAAAATATAACTGAAAAAATAAGCTTTCCATTGATTAATTATAATAGGACAATATTTTGCTGAGATACAAGTATTTGAAAACCTGGAATCTGAGGGTGCAAAAATAAATAATAATGATAATTAAGAAACCTTTAAAGCTGACTTGACTCTAGAAGATGTCCTTAGCAATGTATATTTCTAATCAAAAAATAAGTTTCATATATTGACGATATGAAATTTACAAAATATCTGATTAGATTTTTGCCATAAAAGAATAATTGATCATTTTGACCCTTGCAATGTATTATATATTCCTGCTCTACTTATGACTGCTTTTGTGCTCCAGGGTCACAAATGATCTGAATTTACTAATGCCACACCTTTAGGAGTCTCATCCTCTTCCTCTGTTTGGATCAGTCCTCAGCATGAGTCTCCTCTGCCCTCCATCTCCGAGCGTCTGGCGTATCTGCGGCCGTCCCGTGAGCTGCTGGAGTTCTACCGGCAGAAGGTGGCGCAGTTTGATGGAGAACATGATGACCTGCTGCAGATGCTGGAGAAGTACAGGAGCACAGCGGAGGAGCAGGTGACCTTCTGACACCTGCAGGATTTTCCTGCGCTCTCTGCAATCTTCACAGATGTTGTATCACTCATCTGAGATTGTATTGTTGTTGTTTGTGCAGCATAAGTTGCAGTGGGAGGTGCGTCAGCGCGAGGAGGAGGTCGCGGAGCTCCAGAACGCTCTCAGTGATATGCAGGTGTATCTCTTCCAGGAGCGAGAGCAGGCTCTGCGTCTGTATGCTGAGAATGACCGCCTCAAGATCAGGTCAGACATCTCCTCATCACACACACCAGAGCTCAGACACGATATTTAAAGCTGAGTGTGTTTTTTTTTTATCGTCACAGAGAGCTGGAGGACCGGAAAAAGATCCAGCATCTTCTAGCGCTGGTGGGTCCAGATCCTGGCGAGATCACATATTTCCATCGAGAGCCTCCACACAAGGTTCAAAACAACACGCATCCACCTTATTTTGGTATTACATGAAGAATTATGCTTGATTTTTTTTCATGAATTCGGTTTGTTTTGTAATAATGGGGTTTTTAGGTCACAGTCCCTCAGAAGAAGGTCCTGCTGAGATCACACGAGGACTCAAAGGTGGTGAAACCGAGGCCTGCATCAGTCAAAGGTTCAGCCTTTATTTTGTGGATACGTTCATGGATATGTTTATAATATTTTTAGATGAACAGCTGTACTTTAATAGCATTTGGGGTGTCAAACTACAGGAAGCAAGAAATCGTCCAAAGAAGGAGAAGATGCCACAAGTTCAGAGCAGTACAAGATAGACAACCAGACGTTACTGCTGCAGGTGTGTGTGTGTGTGTCGTGGTCAAAAATGCTGCATTTATTTGATCATAATTACAGTAAAATCAGTAACACTGTGAAATATTTTTATTATTATTTAAAATATCTGTTTTCTGTGTTAAAAATATTTTAAGATGTAATTTGGTCCTCTGATGTGAAGCTGAATTTTAGCATTATTACTTCAGTCTTCAATGTCACATGATCCTTCAAAAAGTATATAAAATTAGGATTTTGTTTTATATAATTTCGTTAATTCGTTAATTTCGTGTTATGTGTACAAAAAATACAATCGTTTTCATTATACATTTTAAAATATTAAATATAGAAGTTTATAATGTGTAGGTGTAAATATAATTTGTTTTAATTAATATTTTTAGTGCAGAATGAACGTTTTCATTTAATATATAAATGTCTACATTTTATTTATATCTTTTAAATGCCATTTTTTCCCTAATAGTTTTCAGTAAAACAAATATATTTTCTAATATCAATATTTTAAAAATACATAATTTTGATTATAATATTTTATAGAAATAAATGTACACAATTTGCTTTCATTTATATTTTGTGCAAAATAAGCATGTTTTAATTGAATATAAATTTATTATACATGTTTATGTAAAAAATTCTAAAAGTTTTATATAATATATATTTTTCAGATTTAATTTTGCATGTAAAATTTTTTATTTTATTTTAATGATAATATTAATATTTTATTTTAATGATAATATCTTAAAGTATTAAATATAAATATAGATGTACATAATGTCTAGGTATACATATCAGCTTAAAATTTTTATACATGATTATTCTGCACAAAAATTGTTTAATTTAATAAGCTGATATTTTTGTTTTAAAGGGAACTGTATGATAGTTCTAAAAAGAGCAGTATTTTGTGTATTTGTTGTAATGCAATGTGTTTGTGTGTTTTAACTTTAAAAAAACTCCTCTAAGCCCCGCCTTCTGAATAGAGTTGATTTGTACGAAGCTCACCGTTCTACAACTGCGAGGTGTGCTCTGATTGGCCAGCTACCCAGTGCACTAAGCGTTTGGTGGAAATGAAAGCTATGTGAAAAGGTCTTGCAGAGGTAGAATTGCTCCATCTCTGTGCACAGCCAGCATAGGTTACTATCCAGGTTTTAGGTCCATCCTCTGTAAATGCGCTGAAGACACTCTAATATCGTGTGTCCTCTTTTGAAGCATAAAGAAAGTATCGCATACAGTACAGCGAGAACATTTGAGCTTATAACACTCTAATAAGAAAGGAAAATTTGAAATTGTATCACATGACCTCTTTAATAGCTTGCTGTTGTTGCATGAGTCCAGGTGGAGGCGCTGCAGGCTCAGCTGGAGGAGCAGACGCGGCTGGCTAAGGAGCAGGTGGAGGCGCTGCTGGAGGACAGACGCATTCATCAGGAGGAGAGACAGGTGCAGCACCAGCACAACCAGGACAGAATCACGGCCCTTGCTGACAAGTAAGTTCAGTCCTGCTCCTGATTCAACAAACGGCGAGCACCAGGTTTGAGCGAGACTGTGGTGTGTTCAGACTTCAGCGCACGCAGAACCTGCTGTACGAGAGCACCAGGGACTTCCTGCAGCTGAAGTTTGAGAGCCGAGCTCACGAGAAGAGCTGGATGCTGGAGAAGGACCGTATGCTGCGAGAGCTGGACTCCTGTCAGGAGCGGCTGCGAGAGGAGCGCAGTTTTCCAGAGCAGCCTCGGCCTGCGTCTGCAGACGCTCCGTTCATCTCACAGCCCAAACACGAGAGCAGCCAAACACACCGCGAGGAGATCCGGGTCAGACAGCTCACATGTGCTTCTTGATTTTACTAACTTGTTTTTGGCATATCACAAACACCTTTAAGGCAGAAATTGTTCAACTGCCATAAAAACACAAATATGATGATGGGTAACCCTCTTATTAAATAATAAAGGGTCTAATTGAACTATGGCCTAATCCTGGATAAGGCAGTGTTACTGTAGTAAAGCCGATGATTTAGTATTTTTCTGGAAAATATTGCTTTAAGTGAATTTATTTATTTATTTTTATGTATTTTGAAATAATGAAAAATACATTACATATACATATACAGATTAGTGATGGGCAACAATCACAATTAATCACATCCAAAATATGTTTTTGTTTCTATAATATTTGTGTATATTTATGTTTGTTTGTGTGTGTGTATGTATATATATAATTACAATACATGTAAATGCATTTATATTTTTCTTAAATATATACATGCATGTGTATTTATTTATAAATAATGATTATACAGTTCACGTGTGTGTATATGTGTGTGTGTATGTATATATATATATATATATAAATTCCATGTCCTTGCCCAGCACTAATATATATTTACATATAAATAATTCAAATGTGTTTATTTAATCGTTTTTAAATAATTTAAAAATACATTTTTAATTTATAATATATCTGCTATTAACATTTTTTGTTGTTATTGTTTTTTTACTTTAACTTAAAAGTTTTAGTAATTAATTTTTTTATATTATTTTAGCACATCAACTCAAACTAAATGGGAAAAATGCTGCCTTGGCGAATATTTTTGAAAACTGCTGGTGTACAGGAGCAACATTGTCCTTATTCAGATGATTAAATCTATTAATAAACTATAATAATCAACTGTTTTTAGGCTTAACAGAAAAAAGATGTCAGTTTATAATATTTATACATTTAATAGAATAGCAAGTAAATTACATAATCTTAAAATGTGTAATATTTTGTGTAGGATAAGCATGCTTGAGTTTAAAATCTTCTACAAGAACAACACTTTCCTTCATCTTTTGAAAGAAGACTTTTTCCAGGTCTTACAAGTAGTTTAGTCTCTCTTTTTTTTCCCAGCAGGCTTTGCAGGAGGAACTGAAACAGGCTCATAAACTGGCTGACATGTACCGAGAGCAGTGTGTGAATCTGGAGACGGACATGTCCCAGATCAGAGAAGAGGGCGACGTGGGCCGAGAGATCTTCAAAGTACACAAACAAACTCCTTCACCAGAAGAAAACAAATAACTGATTAGACACCCTCACGCATGCCTTAATGTTCAGCTGAGCGTCCTTGAGTCATACACTTCAAGTTTTATTTTGAAGCACATAAGGGTGAAATGCTTTAAACTTGCATCTGATTTTTGCATACATGTGATTTTAGGAGCGCTCTGATAAGATGGCCAGTCGTCTGCAGCTGATGACTAAACGTTATGAAGCTCTGGAGAAGAGACGGGTCATGGAGGTGGAGGGATTCAAGACCGATATCAAACTCCTGCGGCAGAAAGTCAAAGACGTGGAGAAATATCTCTTTAAAGTCAGTCAGTCAGTCATGGATCTCTACTATTTTAGAAAACATGTCTATGGCTATAAATGTTGATGGCTGTGTCTTTTACTAGTTGACGCTCAACGTGGGCCCTGATCAAGACCTGGCGATTCTCCATGAAGTTCGACAGACCAACCGCCGCACGGTGAAGGTCCAGAGTGAGCTGAAGAACCTGAGGGCCAAAATCTACAAACTGGAGAACGACTTGAGATTCTGCTGAAGACTCGTGAGGAGGAACGATAAGATGAACTCTTAACAGCTCGGCCTCACTCACAAGTGCTTTGGTCAAATATCCATCCATTTGTATGATCTGGAGTATGAAGAACGTCTGAGACTCCTCACTGACTGGATGATTCAGAGGAAAGCTGGAAACCATAGAGAGTGTTGAACTTTGTATATTAGATGAATAAAGTTTTTTCAATTCATTATGAAAGTGCTTCATCAGTTGTGACTGGTCTGAGACAATAACAAACACAACAGCAAGGCCTGTGTTGATTTTATAGCTTTTAAACATCTGAAGAGACAAAAACAATACTGAAATGCTTGGAAGAGACTGTACATATTTCAGCAGACAAAAACAAACATGAGTCTGATGAAAACAATTAAAAACACGCTACGGTCATATTTCACCAAATTGAGCATAATGAAAAATCGAGCATTTTAAAGGGTTACTCCACCCCAAAAAGAAAATTGTGTCAATCACTTACCCCCATGTTCAAGCTTTTACGGGTTTGAAACGACATGAGGGTGAGTGATCAATGACAATTTTCAGTCTGGGTTGGAGTAACCCTTAAAAGAGTTTTGGAAAGTTAACAGTTGAGCACATTTTCTGCTCCAATTGTCATTAACACACCAAAAATGTGTATATTGAGATACAGATATATAGCACGTTGCATGGTAGTGTCTGTTTTTAAATGCCAGCAATCAGTTTAACGGTAAAATCGGTTTAATTGTCGGTTAAGTAAATAGCAATGCAAAAAACAATGTTTTATTGACAATTTGCAAAGTAAGCTTCAGGTATTTCTTATACAATTAATAAACAAGCATTTTATATGTTCTATATTAAAATGTAAAAGTGTACTCTGCATTGTAGTGTCTGTGTGTGTTTATATATATATATATATGTATGGGGGTAAATGTGCTTAACTGTTAAGAAAACAATGCAAAAAAAATGTATGACCATTATGCAAAATATAATTTATGCATCATCTAAAATATGACCTGGAGATTCACTTATACACATGAAAAGACTCATCCTGAGCAAAGCGAAGCGGTGACACTGTCACAAAAAAATCACCAGATCAATGTCTAGTTTTGTCTCATTCAAGTATAGCATTAATTTCCCCAAAAAACAACTCCACATGAGTGTTTGGTCATTTGAAATTAAAATACACAATGTATATATTGCACAATAACAGGGTGTACCATTGTCATTACTTGGCAATAATATTAACGGTACAAATGTAGCACTCTTGCCTCGACTACAAAAAACAGCCAAAATATATACAGAGTCAACTAAACCCCCACATATGGTAAAAACAAATGACTGGGGATGCTGCACTGCACACCTCAGTCACACTCGTATGGCTTCAACGACGATAGAATGACTTAAACACATGTCACTTGCTCCTGAGGCACAGAAGTGCATTGTCACACTCGATTAAAAGATCACAAACTGATTGTAGTGTTGAAACTTTGGCCCTTTTGGTGGTCGTCCAGACAGGCAGCCTCGTTTCAGTCTCACTCAAATTGACTCAAAAATGGGGAGAAAAAAGCGCCATTGGTTCCTGACCAGCAGGAATCAGTCTAGTGTCTCGGATTTTACAAATAAGAATACAATTACTTTGATAATGAGCCTTATGTTAAACTAACTCTGAAGAACATGTTCAGAGTATTAAAAGAAATAGTTCACTCAATATAAACAATTTGCTGAGAATTTAGTTAACTTTAAGTCTTCAAAGATGCATGATTCAGCATTACGTCAATTGCTCAGCAGTGGATGCTCTGTAGTGAATGGGTGCCGTCAGAATGAGAGTCCAAACATCTGATAAATAGTTTTTTTTTTTTTAAAGTGTCACAATAATCCACTCCAGTCCAGTCCATCAGTTAATGTGGTGTGGATTATTGTGATGTTTTTATCAGCTGTTTGAACTCTCATTCTGACGGCACCCATTCACCAGAGAGCAAGTGATTGAATGCTAAATTTGTCCAAATCTGTTTCCAAGAAGACAGTTGATTGTTGGAGTTGATTGTGCTCACAGTGTGTGGACTGACCACGGGTCAGATCATGTAGTTCTTCTTCAGCACCTCCAGGTACTGTTGAGTGGCCCTGCTCACAGGGTCCGGCGGCTCCAGACTCACGTTCAGGTTCTGAGAGCCAGAGGCCGATCCTACGGGAGACATGCGGGCAGTTCCTCCTTCTAGCTCTCCTGTCACTGACAGAACGACACCAGTAAGGAAAATAAAATGTTGTTTTATTATCCCTTCAGACAAAAGACAAAAAAAACTTTTGCTAGCATTTTGCTTTATACTCCTTTTACTCATAACAGTACATGTAAAGATTTTGTCGTAATAATGTCTCACCGTAGTCCAGTTCCTTTGATATGTTCTTCTCCAGCTCCGTCTGCATCTACAACAGGAACAAACCAGATTACACTTCTGACTCCATCTCTTCAAACAAGCAGTCATACTAGAAAAACTCATAACCATAATTATGCAGATACACCATGGTTTTAAAATCCAAACGCTAGTATAAGCATCCATTACCACTCAAAAATGTTGAATGGTGCATTTAAAAAAAAATACAGTAATTACAGAGAAATCGTGAAATAATATTACAATTTAAAAAAGCTTTTTTTAATTGAACATATATTAAAAATATTTATATATTTTTGTCATCAAAGTTGAATTTTCAGCAGCATTACCTCAGTCGACATGACCCAATTTTTATTTTTTTATGTAATGTTATTCCATGATTTCATTAGTATAATATCAAATCAAAAGTGTTAAATCTCAGGGGCTCCCCAATAAATCATCTTTATCATTTACACATTTATTTTAGTATGAAAAAAAAAACAAAAAAAAATAAATCGAATAAAGGGGTTTAAAAATTCGACCAGTACAGCTACAGACATGAGAATAGCAACGCATATTTGTTCATAAATCATAGATCTTGTTTAGATATAAATATTCATCAAATTTAAATATGGAGATAATAGAAACTCATTTTCTGTATCATTAAAATACATAACTACTACATTTGTCAAAATGTGCAGTAAACAACCAGAGCACACTGCACTATACCGTATCCCATAATGCAATGCGCTTGACTTTACCTTTCATTTCCAGTGTGATGAATGAACTCTGATCCAACTCCCAAAGATAAATGATTTATTCATTATAAAACTTTATTAAAACGAAAAAAAAAATATATATATATATATAATATATATATATAAACACTTATTATATATACATTTACTGCATATATAATCATTAAAAAAGACAAAACAATAAGCAAATTTAAAATAGAATATTAATAAACAAATAAAAATGACAAAAGCGTGTAACAAAACAACAAAATTCAAACTAAAATTTAAATAAAAACAGAAGATATAAAAAAAGCTATATGAATCAATACTTTAAAATGAATTAATAATTCTAAAATAATTGTTTTTCAAAGACGTACTATTAGCTGTGATGGCACAGATAAGTCTTCAAACTCTGATGTAATGTCCCATAAACAGCCACAGAGACGCATTAAAGCAAGTGTAAGTGTGTGTGTGTGTGTGTGTGTGTGTGTGTTCTGACAGTCAGAGATCTGCACACACCTGCTCAGGTATCAGGCTGCAGAGAGGACAGGTGAGAAACAGACTTTTGAGCTAGAAGCTGAAGATATCAGAGACAGAAGAGGTCATGAGTCCAGACAGCAGCCACAGGAAAAACAGACCAGGAGGTTATTTACTACGTTTACGAAAGGAAAGATAGTGGAAGGAGAAAAGATATCACTGTTCGTTAGTGTAAGAATCACCCCCTGACATGGGATTTGTTTTGGGTGGCTCTTCTAAAGCTAACAGGAAGTATTAGCTCATGGTTAGAGTTGAGCACCGAGCCAGTGTGGTGTGGGATTTGGAAACCTGTTCACAATGTAAATGAGAGTTTGTGTGTCATCGCTCACCTTTGCCAGGTAGGCCTCTACGCGGCTGCTCTGGGATTCCCCTACCGTACCCAGCAGAGGCGTCCCGAGGCCCAGACTCCTGTTCAGGGGTCCTAGAGAGGCTCCGTACGCCCCAATGGAGCCCAGAGACGCCACATCCAGAGCGGGGCCCCCTAAACCGCCGTTCACTATACTGCTGGTGAGCAGAGATTTACTGCGCTGCCTCTCGCTCAGGAGCTTAGTGTTGGCCTCCGCTAACCGTTCGTTAGACCTGCACAAAAACACATTAAAAAACCCTTTGTGACAAAGAAATAAATCAACTAAATACTAAAACAGCTGCCTATTTTTTTATTTAAAATATTTACTAGGGCTGATTAAAATAACTTAAAAATAAATAAATAAATAATTAATTCATGTTGTTTTTAAAAATATTTATTTCTAATTCAATTTAAGTTTTATTTGATTAATTTATTTGTACTTATTTTAGCTCTGCTTTGTAAACTGATCATTTTCTTTGAAATAATTTTTTGAAATATTTCTTTATATTTTTATATACTTCATAT
Source organism: Enteromius viviparus (assembly GCA_032353835.1). NCBI lineage: Eukaryota > Metazoa > Chordata > Actinopteri > Cypriniformes > Cyprinidae > Enteromius > Enteromius viviparus. The sequence continues at coordinate 85,154 of JAUCNO010001399.1, read as the reverse complement.
TTAATATATACATATATTATAAAATTTTTTGTTTCCTGGTAGATCACCACTTTCTGTTTTTATATATGTTTTAATATTTAAAACGTATATACATTTTTCTGTATATTGTTTTAATATTTATTATTTACATATTTGCTATTACAATTTACCATTTTTTAGTTAGTTTTGTATTTTAGTAATTTCTATTTATTTGTTTTTTTTTAATTTGGTAACTCATAATGGTTCTCGGAATCTTTCTTATATATTATTTTGTTAATTTATTTGTACTTACTATTTTTTGTTTAACTTGCTAAATTTGCCATAATTGTTCTTACCATCATTATCTTTACGTCTTTTGAAATAACACTAATTTTTTTATTTATATTTTGCTATATGTATTTATTTATTATTTCATAACTTTAATTCATTAAAATGTATTATTGTTATAATTTTCTGAAAAACAAACACCCATACACATTTTTTTTGAGGCTAATGAAACTAATTTCAGTTTATGATGCTGAAAATGTGACTGAGCTGCGATTATAATGAAGCCATATTCTTAAATCTAATTGTGATGACAGGATCCCATCATGCCTCTCACCTCTCTAGTTTGGAGGCCAGACTCTTACGGAGACGGAGCTCTTCGCTGTATAGCTGTTTGTAGCGCTCCAGCTCTGTGCGGCTGGAGTCTCTCTGAACCAGACTGTCCTGCTGAACGCTGCGCAAACGACTGAGCTCTGCCTCCAGATCCCTGATACGCTGCTCCTGCTGAGAGCGCTGACTGGCCTCGTTAGCTGCTTTCATCTGCTCCAGAGCTTCCTGAGATGCTGCCTGTGTCTGATGAAGCAAACGTACAGTGTCTGAACTTCATAGTAAATAATGAGAATTATCTTATATTTTAGAAAGGTGTACTCTTCTACATAAACAAAATAATTAGATTTATCTTTATAAAATAATACATTTTGTTTTCAACTTCTAAAATAATAAAAATAATAAATAAATAAAATGCTGTCCACATTAAACATAAATCTCAAAATTAAGGAAAATTATTATAATTATTCTATAAAGTAATATTTTATATTGAAATAAAATAAATAATAAAATAAAAAAATATATTAAAATGCCTCCATGAAACCATGTCTAAAAATATATAAAATACTAAATTACTCTAATTTCGCTAATTATTCAAATTAAAATAAATAATACTTTTTGCATACAAATATATAACAACAATAAACAGAATGTTAAAGTGAGACTCGTGTTGTGTACCTGCAGGAAGAGGTTGACCTCCTCTAGCTTGTGTCGGATCTCCTGCCGCGCTCTTTCCTCCGTCTCACGGCGGTACTGCTCGGCCTGGCTCTGGTCCATCACCCCGACCTCCACCTGTCTGCGCAGACCGGCCACCTCCTCCTCCAGCTGCCTCTTGCTGCGCTCCAGCTGCTCGTGGCTGCGGCTCCGACTCTTCACAGACGATAGCTTCTCCTTCAGCTGTCTGTTCACCTCCTCCAGCCTTGAGCAGCGCGAAGCCTCCCGCTCGTACTGAGACTGCAGCTCATCCACCTGCGCCAGAGCAGGACAGAGAGACTACATCAAGCTTGCCTACTTTAATCTGCTCTGACAGTCTTAAAAACGACACAAAATATTGCGAAGGTCTGTAAATGGCTAAAGCTGAGACTGTACCCGGGTCTTCATTCTGCCGACGGCGCTCTCTGCCTCCAGCCGGTGGCTCACGTCTGCTCTGAAGCTGCCCAGAGGAGAGTCCAGCTGTCCACCGCCCTGTTCCCGCAGCTGCTTCTTAGCGGTTTTCAACAGTGTCTTCAACCTAACACACACAAAAAAAATTTATCTAATTATTTAGAGGCTTTGTAATTAATTAATCGAAATTAATCGCATTTTAATCGCATATAAATATTTGACCTGAGAACAGTAAGAAGTACATTTTTTTGTATGGATTTTTAGTATACCATTGATTAATGACTAAATACATAAGCTTAAGCAACAAAATATTGTTCATTTTTGTTCAACCAAGTCCAACAGACCAATATAATGCCGTGCGTGATTTTATGTTGAGCCGTGTATACTACACACAGCTGTTGTTCACTGACGAGCTGCACTGAACATGTTCATTATCAGCGTGGATTTGAGCAGCTCGTCAGTGAACAACAGCTGTGTGTAGTATATATGGCTTAATGTTAAATCATGTGGATTTACTGACAAAACGCGCAAACATATCGACCGGATCTGGATCGGTGCATCCCTACTTTCAAGAACATTCAAAACATTAGAAACGCTAGTTGGTGTTCCAGTATAATCGGTCCGTCGAATCTCAACCAGTGATAAACTTTCCATGGTTTAAAAATAAATGCGATTAAAAAGCGTAAAAAAAAATTTACGTGTTACTTTTTGTGTAATTAATTAATCTAAATTTACATGTTTAAATAAATATTATAATAGAATATATTAAAAAAAGAACACAAAGATATAGATACGTTCTAGCTTTTATATATATATATATATATATATATATACACTGTATATATATATATATATATATATATAAAATGTGTGTGTATGTGTGTATATATATAAAATAAAATAAAAGAATTGCTAAAAAAACATTACAAAAACGCAAAACAAAATTACTTGAAAAATAAAATCAGACTTGTAAATATAATAAGGCAAATTAGCATTAAATATCAATATGTACAACATATTTATTAATAACATTATAGTATGCGTGTGCTATTTATTTATATATATATATATACACACACATACACACTAGCCAACCTAAATGTCTTGCTGTGATTGTGTTTTCTTCCTAATCTTTTTCTAAAATGGAATAACTTGCTCCACCAGTTAAACAACATGGCTTTTATATGACCCCTCTTGCTTTTTCTCATTTCCACTATAATTAACATGGATAAAAAGAATAATAAGATGATTATTTGTGCTGCTGAATGTATTTTTGTTTAGAAATCACTTTTCAAGGTTTTTAGCACTATATGCAGCTGTGGTTCATTCTGCAGCACTACAGCAGCACAAAAGACAGGCTTGGAGTCAGGCGATGTGCAGTATATGTGTGTGTCTCACAGACTTACGAGCAGGAGGATCTGCATAGCGTACTCAAACACATCTACAGGTGTAGAGCTGCAGCGGTCGGGGGTTAAAGCTTAAAGGGTCACCTGTACATTTCTTTCTGAAGGTCAGTGTTTCTCTTCATCTCCTGCTCCAAACGGGTGTCCATAGATTTCTTTTGCTCTGCAAGTTTTTTGGCCTTTTTCTTCTCAAGCTCCATCTAAAAGACAGAGAAAGGACCATTGAAATAAATGCTTCTCTTTTTATATATTTAGTATTTCAAAAGAAAAATGACAAATAATAATAATTATTATTATTAATACTCCAAACAAGTAAATGGTACTGGAATATATAAATTTAAATCTAAAAACAAATTAAACAATTTATTCCATATTTTATAAAAATATCAGATGAAATTCAATGTGACACATTTTGGATTGACATTATAGTGTCTTTCTGGCACCTGATTGGTCAGTTTTCCTTTCTCTTTCTCCAGCTCAGAGAGGCGGAGTCCCAGTCGTGAGCGGCTCTTTAACTCCTCCTCCCACAGTGTTTGTGAGTCCTGGGCATTATGGGATAGCATACTCTGCTTCTGTACCTGGAGAGGAGGACCGCAATTAAAAAACAGATCATATTTTCTTGGAGCGCTACAAATCAGAATGGTTATTGTTAATTAAAAGTAAAAACATAAAGAAATATATATAATTTAATTTAAACATAAAATATTTCATTTCATATAGTTGCCATGGCAACAATTCCAATTTTCATGAAGGTAAAGTAGTAAAATTAAATAATTTTTGAAGCTCAATAGCTTCATTCAGACTTTCAGCCTAAATTTGTTCATTTCCAGATGGAATCTGATTTGAATAACGCACTGTCCACACAGCGCATCACCTTCAACTTCATATTCCATTTGGTAATGCCATGACGTCATTTAGCCTCCACTTAAAACAACAGTAATAGCAATACAGTTTACAATACAGATGTTGTCTTACACATGACATGTTGCTCAGACTATCTAAATATGATCGGATTTCAATTGCATTTGCACAAAAATCAGATCTGGGCTGACAGTCTGAACGGGGCTAATGTGACACGTTTATTAAAAAGTTCACCTCTCGGTTGAGTTGTTCTTCTAGCGTCATCTTACTGCTCTGCAGGTTTGTGACGAGATCTTCTAAACGATTCCTGACCTGAGAACAATCACCGATGTCAATATGCAACAGAATCTTGCTTATGGGTTCAATTCACTCTCTTAACAAAGTATTCATGCAGTTCTAGATCTACTTTCGATCTCAGAAACCAGAAGTGCAGAAGGTAGAGAGTTTATAATCAATGCAAATCAAAAGACAACCCCTAAACCCTAACCCACCACCAAAACAGAGAAAATACTCCCTACTAGAGAAAAGCAATAAAGCATACAGACACTTTATTGTTTCTTGCTCATTTCAAGAGTAAGATTTGAGGTCCTGAAGGGCTGTAATTCACAGTAAAGAAAGAAGAACCAAAAAAGGGAACTGCTAGGATCCCAGCTAAATGTTTAATACCAACCCCTCCTCCAGGTGATGAGCCTGAGAGCTGTGAAAAGAGTGACTACAACATCAGTTTACATGAAATCTCTTCTCACCGACTCACATGTGCAGTACAAGCTCATTCTGCTCTGGCACAATTAAACAGAGTTCATCTAAAGTGAGGCTCAGATGACTTAAGAGGGTAAAAGGAGGTTCTGTCAGGATTAATGTCTAAATCTACTATCAGCAGCTGAGTCAGGACACTCACCGAAGCACCCTCCTGAACGCCTTTCTGGAGCACCTCAATGCGGTTGGTCTGTTGTTTGGCCGTGGCCTCCAGTCTGGCGTTCTCAATCTCTAACCTGCAGGGATATCATAATCATATGAACCACGATCAGATAGCTAAGAAGTTAATTACGGTTAATGATGGACACTTTTGTATAGTTTAGCTGATAAATGCAAGATGATAGAGAACAATTCTTCACATCACTGATATCAGTACCATTGTTGCTACAGTGCAACCTATTTTGTGAAGCCAATGAGAGTGTTTCTAGACCCAGTGTATACAAACGAATGCTACCTCTGCATCGCCTCCTCCAGCTGTTTAATGGTTTGCTCTTTGGCTGTGGAAGCAGCTAGCGCCTCCTCTAGTTTCTGAGCAGTACTGCAGGCTTCTCGTTCCTTATCGTCCAGAGAGCTCTTCAGCTGGCTGATGCGTTTCTCAGCCTGGACGTACACTTCCTCAGACTCCTGCAGCTGCAATTGAACACAAACAGAGTATAAACGCAAGCAACTTGTAGTGTGGAGAGTGGTGACACCACTTTTCATATTGCTGCATTCTATAAATGAACATATATTGTTCCTGAGAATGAAGTTACGCCAAGTAAAAACAGATTGCACTTTTAATGACTGACACCAAACTGATCAGACGGTTTTCAGGAAGTATAAGAAGATTAATGGTTACCTTTCCCTTCAATCTGTCCATGTCCTTAAGTGTGCGTGCCTTCTCTTCCTCCAGATCATTACGGTACCGTGTGTTGACCTCCAGGGAAGCCTCACACATGGACAGCTTCTTCAGACAGTCAGCCAGTTCCTGCTGCAGCTGCCTCAGAGAAGCCTGCAAAAAACAACAACAGCTTGATTCTCTTAGTGGATAGCTAAAAATAAATGTATAACCTAAAAAACCTAAAAACTTTTTCATTATATTTACATGATGTATTTTTTTTTACATATATATACATATATATATATATTTTTTTTTTCACTAATATTTGAAATATAAAACAATATTAACAATTATGATTTTTCGGTCATAATTATACATAACAGTGTATA
>JAUCNO010001399.1:49215-79151 GCA_032353835.1 Enteromius viviparus | reverse complement strand
AATGCTATGAATTCGGACATACTACTCGCCTCGCATGCTGTTTTTCGCGTACTATATAGTAGGGAAGTAAGCGATTTTGGATGCAGCATTAGACTTTGGCTGATTGTGATAAGTCAACTCTATATTTTTTTACACAAAATATGATAAATTATTACATAAAACAGAGCACTACTAAACACACACAGTTAACGGGAGGTGGTTTATGTTAAATAACATTTTTGTTGCTTTTACAAGATAAAGTATGCCTACACAGTACATCAACTCTTATTTTATGCCCGAAGAAACACGATTTCCATGACGCATCTTTCTAAAGCAACACACAGGCTCATCTCTGCTTAATTTCTTCATCTAATCAGGACGCTTGACTGATTCTAATAGGTTTTAAGAGTGAATCTGACAGCACAGCTCACAAAAAAGACTGACCACTGCTGCCTCCCTCCATCCTAAGGAGCTTATTGAAGAAAAACACATAAAAAATGCAAGTTCTAACACGTCTGACACGGGGGTCAGCGCGGCTGAGAGTCACGAGCTGTTATCAGACATATGTGTCAGCGTGCCAGATTATGGAGATTTTTTGAACTGCTGGCTGACAGAAATATAAACATCATGCCAGTCAACATCTGAGATTAATCTGCTCAACAATTGACCAACTAACCACAAATCAAAGAATATTAAACATCATTATCAATACAGATAGCTGAATTCGATATCTTTATAATATAGTTACGCTCTTAAGAATCCTTTGAACATTTCTTAGTTCAAACGTCGATTCACACATAAACCTAATTATAATATGAACAAGTTAAAGGTTATTACTCTATTAGAAACGAATTGTTAACTCACATAAAATAGTATAAAATTGGATCCAAATTGACTTTCATTAAAAGAACCAGCTCGCAAAATTTCATTTGTTTGCAGAGTATTTTCCTGATTCACTAAAAAGCTCTGGCTCATAAGAGTCATTGTTTTCATGAATCTGACTACACTTCTTGTTTGGTATGTTTCTGATTCTGAGTAAATTGGACTACACTTGTAGTATTTGTTTCAAGAAGCATTTGTTACTGAATGTGTATGTTTTTTTTGTGAACTGATGTTTTTGATTCACTAAAAGAATTGAATCAATTGTAATTGTGAACTGAACTACACTGTGTGGCAGATTTTTTTGTTTGTACTAACACAATAGTTCATAAGCACCATTTGCTTGTAAATCAAGCACTGTTTTCATTTCCTAAAAAGATTCGGTTCATAAGAATTATTTGTTTTGTGGGTTATGCTCAAAGTTTTTGAATCACTACAAAGAATCAATTCAGATGAATATTTTTTTCAATGAGCAAGGCTACAATGGCAGCCTAGCATGTTTTTTGACTCACTAAAAGAACTGGTTTATTCACAAATCATACAATTTGATCTGGTAATAGATAAAAATTTGTGCCTGGGATTTTAAGATTGAGTAATAAGATGAACAATATTTTTCCTAGTCCTACCAAGTTTATTTTCTGTCAGTGTGAATGCACCTTCAGACTAAAGATTCATGAACGTTTAATACACAATGCACATAAAAATGACAAAAGTTCCTACTATGAGAATAAACTGCTAAGTGACTACACTAAACTAGGTAGTTCTATTCAAGACTACAGTATGTCAGTCATATGTGGCCTTCCTTCAGAAGCTGAAGTTCATAAAAACTGCAGGCTCTGCGTCTCCACGGACACGTCAGGGTGCAGTGCTTCAGGGACGCCCACGAACCAGGAACGCTGGTCTCTGGGGCGCTTAAACGGACTGCGAGATAAAAAGTCCTTTCTTTTGGAGTCTGCAGCCGGAATCCTTTAAAGCGAGATTCACCCACAGTTCCCTGCTCACAAAAGAAAGGACAGGAACGCTGAAGCTGCACACTAATAAAAGACTGAATTTAACAAACAGATGCAGTAGTTCACCTTCACAGCACTGACACCAGAGGAGACAAAATACTTCAATCAACAGCTCTCTTCCAGTGACCTCCGTGAGCTGCGGTATTATTTCACACCGCCATATCCATTACAGACACGCAGGACTCCGTGAGAGAGAATGTATTTCCCTTTGAGAGCTGACAGATAGTGTTTTTACAGGGTTTTCACAGAAAGCAATTTATGGATGAGGTCTGTAGCTAAAAGACCTTCAGCGGTGGTTTCCGCTGTGTAGCCCTCCGTTGGCCCGTAAGATCGGTTTCCACCCCGTTACTGCACTTCAAGTTCAGTTCTGCCACCAGACCTCTATAAAACCAGACAGTTTTCTTTATTAAGTCACATAATAAAAATGAAGAAGTGCTCAAAGAAAACTGCTCTGCTCTAGAAGACGGAAAGATGCACAAAGTGTCTTCATTTTGAACAGCATTCACTCCACGGGGATGGGGTGCAGCTGATTTTGCTGCTCAAGAAATATTTATTTTTTATTTTCAGTGTGGAAAGAACTATGCTGAAAACTACATGCCTAATGTTTTTTAGGACCCTTAGATAAATTGAAAGATAAAAATATAAACAAATATTTAAAATAAAATATTCTGTAACTTTATAAATATGTTTATGGCTACAGTATGTTTAATCAAACTGTAATTGCTTCATATTAGTTGTGTAAAATTATTCAATAAAAGTGTAAATACATTTTTAGAATTTTGAATTCATTAGCATCTAAATATTATTTTCATATGAAATAGCCTATTATGTGACTTAATAATGGTGTACACTATCAGTGCAAGTAATCATATTCTGAAGATTTCCAATGTATCTTTCTGATGGACCGTAAGATTCTTTTTTTACACTTACTACCTTTGTTTACCAGGTTATTCATGCACGAAACTGCAACATATCAAGACAGTTATGAGTGAAGGGAGAAAAACACTGGCTGTCTTGGCTTGTAGCTGTTATTCCACATGCTAAAATATTTCATAAAATCACAACAATGTCAAAGATACTCATTTAGAAGTCATTTTCAGTGGTGCTTTCTACTGTGTGAATCTCCAGTGATATGTAACAGCATTTTCAACCCTGTTACTGCATCTGTTCACCTTCATTCTAACATATTACCACAAACCTATTTTGTTTATTAATTTACATTTACGTATGATGAAAGTGACAATAAAATAAATAAAATAATATAAAGAAGCTTGTCTGCTCAGGGAGTGTGAATACTCATTAAGAAAGTAATTCTCCGTTATGCTTTCCCTCGTGTGATTCTCCAATGATTCACTAGAACGTTTTCAACCCTGTTACTGTATCAATTTACACTCACTCAAAAAAAAACAAACTACCAGAACAGACATTGTTCCTTTTTTGGGTAAGTCTTTACATATCACGGCATCCAACAACTGCACTTACTAAAAACTATTCATACAAAGCATTCACTTGTTAAAAAAAAAAAAAAAAATGCAGAAGGCTATATAAGTTGTCATTTCACATAATAAAATCTTTTGAAAAACATCACATGAATTTAAACAGCATGTCTTAGAAATTCAATTTCAGAGGCACTTTTCATTGTGCGTCTCCAGAAGACCTTGTTCAACCCTGTTACCGCAAAATTGCTCTCGTATCATGACAGTTATCATAAAAAGCTGTCATGTGAATGAGGAGAAAGCCTTCTAGCTGCAATAAGCACATGCTGAAACCTTTTGTAAAAATAAGTTAACTTTCTAGATGACTTTCTAAAAGATTATCTATGAATACTCTCCGGGTGTACGTACAGTATTTCAACCCTGTTACTGCATATGTTTACCATCATTTAATCATTAACCACCACAAAACCTCTGTAAAAGCAGACATTGTTCCTTTTAATAAGTCACTCTTTACATATCATGACAGCTATCATCTGCTCTTACAGAAAACTAATGGTAAAAAGCTGGCATGTACTCGAGGAGAAAGACACAGAGGCCGCCCTAGTTTCTAGTTGCCATTCACCTCCACACGCTGGCAGTTTTATTATAATCAAATGAATACAATAGCATCTCATAAATACCCCACTTAAAAAGTCATTTTCTCCAGCTGCAACGTGTTTCGCTGTCCATCGCGGTGAGGCGTGAACGAGCAACATGTTTAATTCAGATGCAAAGCAATTTGTAGGCAACTCATTCCCTCACACACACACACACACTTTGTGAGGACACAAGCATCTTAAAGTCTTCTGCCAATGAGATACTAACCCACACACTTTTTTGAGGATTCACACACACACACACACACACAGAAAAAATCCTAGCAGAGGACACACGCCTCCACTTATGACCTGGAGTTTCATTTACTGTACGCGAGAGTCATTTCTCCATATTTATCCTAGTAAATCGTGTCGCATTTATTACCGCTACGCTTGCCGGCACTCTATTACAGCGAGGTCCAGATTCAGCTCTGGCAGGAGATCGGCTCTGCGATAGAGAAAGTTATTACAAAGATTTCAGGCATGGAGCAGCCAACCCCCAATGTGGACAGTTATGCCGGGCTGAAGCATCGGGAAAGAGCCCGGGAGATTAGAGAGAGCTGCGTTCACACAAGGTCGACAATCCGGGCAGGTGACAAATAAGAGGAACTCACAGCGAGAGGACAGCGACGTAAAAGCCATCATTCTTCAAGATTATCATTCGAGGCACACAGCGGTACGCTAATGGTTCCAAAATATACAACCGCTGTCTTCACTTTAAAAAGGTCAGCGGATGACCCTTACATGCTGAATGTTGAGAGGAAAGGGGGCTTAGCATGCTACTATTACTGATGACATATTAACTGGACTGAATCCAACATACAACACATAATAAGGGTGGTGTCCCATTTAGAACAGAATTAAGAGTGACTTTTACATTGCAGGTCAGTTGCACAATTTGACCAATTTGAGGAAGCAGAATTGCAATTTGAATTTCAATTTCAGGAAGTAGACATCAGTCAAGAAATCTATCTAGAGGGATGGATGGATGGATGGATGGATGGATGGATAGATAGACAAAAGGACAGAGCGGGTGTGCCGAACAAGTCTTGAAAAGTGAAGCCGTCATGTCTCGATCACCCCTAAGTGACTGGCTGCAGTATAGGCCATAAACCCCACCCTCTCCATGTAATCTAACGGGACGTGAGACAAACTAAATAATTAAGTTACACTTCAAATAATTATTTTGCAAAGATAGTTTCTGTCATTTAAGGAAGTTCTTATCATGCTGATGTATGTTGAAGTGTTTGTTTTTCTAAAACGTTTAAAGACAGACAGTCAGCCAGACAGACAAACAAACAAACAAACAAACAGACAGACAGACAAACAGAGTCAAACAATCAGACAGAGTCAGGCAGACAGTGAGTCAGACAGATAAACAGAGTCAAACAAACAGACAGTGAGTCAGACAGACAAACAGACAGACAAACAGAGTCAAACAATCAGACAGAGTCAGACAGACAGACAAACAAACAAACAAACAGACAGACAAACAGAGTCAAACAATCAGACAGAGTCAGACAGACAGACAAACAAACAAACAAACAAACAGACAGACAAACAGAGTCAAACAATCAGACAGAGTCAGACAGACAGACAGACAAACAAACAAACAAACAGACAGACAAACAGAGTCAAACAATCAGACAGAGTCAGACAGACAGTGAGTCAGACAGATAAACAGAGTCAAACAAACAAACAAACAAACAAACAGACAAACAAACAGACAGACAGTCATCAAGTCAGACAAACAGACACTGTTTAAGTATAAACTGAATCAATAGAAAGAAGAACAAATACTGTAGATAAATAGACACAGGAGAAAATGACAGTAGATTAACAAGAAGAGGAAGTTAGTACAGTCTCAATAAATTTTGATATGGAAAGAGCATCTGCACTAAACGACTATCCCTGCTAAATTCCCACACAGGAGCGGTGGTGGTGTCAGCATCCACCTCTGTATCTCCACGGGTCTAAAGCTCATCCTGTGGGCCTGGCCAGTTAAAAGGGTTCACGGCCTCCACATAATCCTCAGCACAAGAATGTTCAGTTCAACATGGGTCTCTGTTTCACTCTGATAGCGGTGGAGATGAGTAGGTGATCACGGTGTGTGTGTGTGTGTGTGTGTGCGTGCGAGTGAGTCGAGGGAATTCAATCTTCCTCGCAGGCACAAGCGGACAGGCGGGCAGATAGAACAGCGGCATCCCAGAATAACCCTGGAGGTATCCATGAATGAAATGACAGGATTACACAAGCATTCGAAATCCCGCTGAGATCCCAGATAATGCTGTTTACCGCCGTGTGTCGCACCCGTGGTGGGGGGAGGAGTCAAACTGTTTGGCTAATGAAAATATGGAGTCGTCGAGCAGAAAATTCAAACCTGTGGGTGAAACACGAGAGTCCGATGCTGCGGTTATTAACGTGGTGACTTTCTCTAGAAACGTGCTGAATAAGAGTGCCTTCACGATGGCTCTACAAATCCCTGTAAGCTGGTGTCAACAGGCCCGATCGCTGACAGTAATTTCTGCTTAAGCGGTAGAACTCTTGCGCTGAGAATGAGACATCGTCAGACCATAATTACTGAAAAATGCCAGTTACAGAAACCATTCATTTAATGCTATATTCGAACCTACGCAAAACAAAAACATATGAGAAACAGCAGAGCCAAGAAACATCTGAGGAGAAGACAAAATGTGTGTGGGTGCGTTTATATCAGTTCGCCAGGACACGGAAACCATTGTGGCTCTATATTTCTACTTTTACCATGTTATTGCTTTTTTCGTTTGTTGTTGTTTTTGAACCATGGAAAAACACTTACTAAAATTTAACAAAAAAAGTAACACAGTACTTCTTTTTTCGACATGCAATTTGGTAGTACCATTTTTTTCTTGGAAATACCATAGTAATAACATGGTAAGTGAAGTTCAGTACCAATACTATCAACTAGTTGCTATGCTTGGAAATGTACTTTGGTACTGAGATTTGTGGTCCAATGGTATTTTTATAAGTGCATGGTAATATCAAGATACTGTAAATATCCAAAATACAATCATAATTACTAACAATATGTTTGAATGTGAGTAAATAAAAATATCATGGTAAACTAAATACTATGATAATCATACAGCACCAAAGTATTACCATCTAATTCACTTTACCACGGTAACTCACTATTTCCGGAAACTTTCCATGGAAACTTTTGAAAAATTGTTAAAATATTCAGAATTTGAAGCTTACCAGAAATTTTTGGGGAATTCATTTGAAATTTGGGGAAATTTATAAAAGTAAACAAACCTAAAAGTAACAAAAAAAGTAATCCAGTACTTCCTTTTTCGATATGCAATTTGGTAGTACCATTGTTTTCTTGAAAATACCATAGTAATAACATGGTAAGTGAGGTTCAGTACCAATACTATCAACTAGTTGCTATGCTTGGAAATGTACTTTGGTACTGAGATTCGTGTCCCAATGGTATTTTTGTAAGTGCATGGTAATATCAACATACTGTAAATATCCAGGATATTATATTAAAGGATATTGCGTAGAGCAAATCTCCAATGACTTTGAAGATTGTCAGTTTCCTGTTGAGCCTGATGACTTCCGATTGGTCCCCTGTCAGGAAGTGGCAGTTTAGATTTTTCCCTGACTGCCGGTTAATCAACAACTGTATTTACATACTTTCTGGCAACGCTATATATATATATATATATATATATATACATATTTGCCCTAAACGCTCTTTTGCCGGAGGGATGGTTTCTGTACAATAAACCTCAATGACTCTGAATCACTCAGGCAAAGAGGTAATAACAGCCTCTCATATCAGGCTGTGGAATGCAGCGACTGGAGGAATGCAGTCATGTAAGCGCTCAGACAGCGTCTGCAGTGAACAGACTTGTCATTCAGAGAGAGCCAGAAGCTGCAGGGAAAACAGAACATGGTCCTGATCCAGAGGGACTTTACTCACTCCAGCTGCAGATGTTTCCCATCACAAACCCCGGCAGAATGTGACTGAAGCCTGGTACACATTACAAGACCTGTTCATGACATGAAATCAAAATGATCCACTTATGTGTCCATAATACAGGATCCTGAATTCTCTCATTCATTGAAACAACAATTCAACCACACACAATTTAAAATCTTAATGTACATATAAAGTGACTTTTTGCCTGATGTTTACCTTTGTATTTCAACCAATCTCCTCCAAATATCTAGTAATAATTTGGTATGTAAATACTTACTTTTAATAAAAATGAAATACATATTAATTCAAAATATATTTGTAAAGAAAAATTAAGTAAAAACATCTATCCAATTAAATCTTAATGAATAAAATCTAGTGTCCATCTATGTCTAATGTAAATAAATAAATAATTTCCCATTGAATAAATAAATAAATAATAAATACATACTTGAAATATTTTAATATTAATACTACATGAATAAATAAATCAAATTTATAAACCAATTACTTCTCAATCTATAAAACCTTCTGTAATTTCAAGTCAAATGTATATAAATTAATGCATAATTACATATTTATTTAAAATATCATGAATAAATATATTATTCTAAATAAATGAACAAGTAAATGAAAAATGCATATGAATTTAAATTATTTGGAATGAATATTTGTAAATTAATAAATTTTACAATACATGACAAATGCATAACAAACACGTTTACTTAAAAGATGTAAAATAAATATATTTCTTAAAATTAATTAGTCATTTAATCAATCAATAAACCAATCAATCAAATTTACAAACTTTTATCAAATCTACTGTAAATTTATGTAAAATGTAATACATATCCTTTTTAATAAATAACAAAATCATAAAATATTTTTAAAACATATTTAAACAAACAACTAAACTATAACAGCAATGAATAAAATCAAAACTATTCTTTGATAAGTATTGTTCATTAGATTACATTACATGTTTTTTAATGGGTGTGTTTTAAAAGCCTTTTTTTATATAAAAACAGCAAATAAGCAGGCACAATTAAATATCCAATACTGAAAGTAACAAATACTTTTTCACAAATCTGAAATATCATCCAATAACTGATATGGTACCAATATATTGCACATTCCACCTCATATCTGACCAGATAATCAAGCATGTAAAGATAAAGAAACTTCAATTGTGCACTTGGCCTTAAACATGCAACAAATATACAAAGGAAATGAAAAATTCCAGCTACTGGAGAAAGTGTGTGTGTGTGTTTGTGTGTCTCACTTGACTTTGACATGAAAGTTCTGTGCGGCTGCTCCAGGCCGTCTACAGATGATTTTGGAACAGCTCAGCAATGTCCTTTTGTTTCAGTGCATAAAAACACAAACCTTTCCATTTTCATGTCCCTGAATATTGCTGATCTGAGAGGAAGTCGTTTACAGCTACAGGATCTGGATTATGTAAAGGATATAGAGCGGTGAAAAAAAATCCTCTCAGCTTCCACTGGCAGACTCTCACACTTCACAAGCACAAAAACACACAGAGCCAGAGATTAACCGTCAGCAGACGAGTCGTTTTCAAGCTCTGGCCTCAAAACGCAACGTCCAAAGCCATGCTTGAGTAGAAAAGCTTGTCCTTGTGTAAAACGCTTTCATACCGTACTTCTGATTCTGACAAAAGCCAAGGACCAGCAGTAACACAACGCTTTCACTGTAAATGGCACAAGATGGACAGTTTGTACTGTATACTTAGCGAAGATATCCTATTGAATTTGTCGAGACTGTAGAGTGGGTCCAGGTTACATCTAATTTACACAAGCAGTGTCTTCTGGAGCTTCACAAGAGAAAAACCTAGTGAATTACCTCTTTTCCAAAACATTCAACTTGCATTGATTACATTAGCATTTAACTATTAAACTTGTTTTAAATGTAGCCATACAAGCAAAATATTTACATAAGCCTCTGAGCAGGAGCCAAGGCTGAAATAAAATATGCGGACAGAAATGGCATTACTGAGTTTATGCGTTTCCTCACAGAAATGTTTTGTAGAAAAAAAAAGAAAACAAACAAACAAAAAAGTCTATGTCGTTCCAATCTATTTGACTTGTTCATGTCTATAAAATTAACAAAATAAAAATATACATATTTAAATAAACAATATTATAGAATATTTAGATGAATTGTAGCCTATTATAATTTCAATAATTTAAGATTTTATTCATCAATTTTCAAAAACAAATAACATTACTGTTTACACTTCACAAAAAAATTAAATAAAATTTACAGTTTATTATATTAGTATAATTACTCTTGATATTGTTCCTAAACATTTATAATTTCTTATTTATGCATCAAATTTATCACTTACATTTAACAATAAATAAATAAAATGAAAGAACGATCAAATAAATAAAGGTACCTTTTTTCAGTTAACTATTAACTATGTATTAGCATTTATTACCTGCTCCAGATACAGTTCCTAAAAAACATTAAAATATTTAAATACTTTATATAAAGATAGAACTCCCTCAAATAATATTTTCAACAAAAAAAACTGAATTACCATTTGGCTTTGTTGAAACAAAACATCTATAGCTTATTGCATTTGTATTTATGAACTGTTTCAAATAGTTTCGATAATATTACTATTTAGACATATAATTCACATACATAAATAATTATGTATGCAAAATTGTGCATTTTGAAAATGTCAAATGAAAACAATTTTATACAATTGAATAAAAATACATTTTTTCCAGTTAGCTGTTTTAGTATTTATTGATTTTTTTTTACATAAAGCTAACACTAAAACAAAAAAATGCCATGTATTTCCTACTACATCTGTTTACAATATGTGAGGCTTTTTAATGAATCAGTGAAGCTGAAATATCATATTATGTCATTTACTAGCTTCCTTCTGCTTTACAAACTAACAGTGCAACCAAATCGGATAAAAACAAGTAGCTGCTAAACCCCTAGAGTAAACTTTACGATCTCAATTAAATAAAACATTAAACATCTCAGAGCACAAAGGCTCAAAAATGTTTTTTTTTTTGTTGACAGAGAACTTCTGAGAAAGTATAGTGCTGTTGTTCTTGTTCTTGCATAACTGAGGATGTAAAACTGTCAGTCTCATAATCAAATTCGACCATATCGAATCTCTCTCGCAATTACATTTTCCTTGAGCTGCAGCAGAATGATTTTGTGAAGTGCTAAAAGCTCAGGTCAGGTCTGGATGTGAGCCGTACCATCTGCTAGCAATGTGCTTCTGCAGAATCGCACACCGCCAAAACTTTGACACTCGCGTTGCTAATTCAGACGCGACAGCTTGACTGTTCCTCGTGTTTACTAGGTATTACATGGTTTAAGCGCTTCACTCGCAAAATGACAAACCTGTCCTCACTGAAGCATCTTTCCGGCTAACGGCAAGCAGCTTGGAGGAGGAGGAGGAGCCGGATCCGGTCCTGCCGTGCCCTGGCACAGAGGCCCAGGGCCCAGCCTGCCGTAACAGCTTGGATAGTCACAGGGGGTGATGGGATACTGGAGGGCCTGGACTTCGTGTCGGGGCTGGGGGGAAGGAAAAAGGCGTTTTTATAGCGGTCGCCCTGCAGAGCGCACAGTTGTAGACGGAAAACTGCGACGACCCTCGGACCACAGAGCTAGAAGGCATTCGATTGCAAAATTGACTTAAGTTTGGTTGAAACTCAGTATTTATCTGAACAATTGTAATTATGATTGTCGGCTTGCAGACATTTAAATAGGCAATAAATTCTACATGGTTTGAGGATGGGCCCTTTTGGACAAATAAGAGACCACCTAGCAACGGCCCTCAAGACCTTGACAACTGTGTAGTAATGTGTGAAAAACCACTTAAAACTCAGTAATCACATAGTTTAACAACTGCAGCAATTTGAATTTAATCATGTTAACTGAAGTAAAAAAAGAATAGGGAAGGCCAAATCTACAATAAAAATAGACCTTAAAAAGTCTAAAGGTAAAATTAAACTGAAATAAACATTTAGCCAAAAACAACAAAAAAGAATAAAAAATTAAAATTAGTTAAAATATTTGTTAAAAATGTTAAAACTTAAAATACTATCATGAAAACTAAAAAAAATAAACTAGAAAACAAGACAGAGAGGGAAAAAAAACTATAAATAATAATAAAAACTGAAAAATCTAACAAAACTGACTAAATTAGTATAGTAAGGTAAAACATTAGTTTAAATATATAAACTTAAATTACTAAAACTAAAACCTAAATTAAAAAACAAAGAAAACTAGAAAACAACACACACAAAAACATAACATAACTGAAAACTACTGTTTAAAATATTAGGCCTTAAAATACTAAAACTAAAAAAGAAAAAAAATCATAAATAATCCTAAAAAAAAGGGGGTGTGGAAACAAAAAAAAAGTAATAACTGAAAACTATGATTTAAAATATAAAGCCTTAAAATACTAAAAAAATGTAAGCAAACTAGTCATAAAAAAAATCTAATAATAACAAACATATGATTAAATTAACATTTTATTGTAATTAAATAATCCAATACATTATTTTGTATATTTGGTGTAATGCAATATGTTTTTGCTCCACTTTATAGTCTCTGTGCACAGCCAGCATAGACTACTCTCCAGGTTTTTGGAGTCCGTCCAAATGCCATAAATGCACTGAACAAACTCTAAAATTTGTGTTGAACTGTTCTGAAACAATGTGGTGAATACATCTTAACCACTGATTTCTAGTTATGTCCTCTTTTGAAAGCACAAGGTAGTTTCACTTTCACAATGACACACAGCATCTCCAGAACATGGCACCTGCAGCAACACTACAGAGAGAATAATAACTCTGCCTTCTGTCTTTGCGTAAACATTTGGGCGGTGTTAAATTATAACTATAACTATAATGTCAAATTTGCAATAGTGGTTTTCAGGGAACTTTGTTGACTTGGTCGTGTAATGTTGCTTAATGTATAATATTGTGTTAATGCCATGCCCGGTTTAGTACTGATTTTGATTCGGATTCATCTAAAAGGGATTAATTTTTAATGTTGAGAACAGCTTTGACAAATTTATTCTAGTTAATGAATAATTGGACGGTTCTGATAAAAAGTCTCAAAAATAAATAAATACATAAAAACAACTGTAAGTAAGAATATAAAAATAGTATTAGACTTAAAAAAAAAGAGTTCATGAGTCAGAAATGTCATCAGCAGGTTCACTGCTAACTGAGACGTTAACGCACGTTCTAAACAAGTTGTATCAGAATGTTGATATAGGTTTTCTTGGGAGTTTTAGGCGCATAATACTACATTGCAAAGTGTTTATTATGCCTTTATAGAAAAGTACAACAAAAATATATTGTAGGGATGCTCCGATCACAATTGGACAAAACGCAAACATATCGGCCGATCGTGATCGGAGCATCCCTAATATATTGTCATACCAAAGAAAAAATTACCCGCCGCTAGTGAGACTAAGGTTTTCACCCGCCACAGCCGAATTTTACCCGCATTTGGCGGATGGGCGGGTGCCAATGTCAAGCCCTGATATGCACATCTAGTTATTATGGAAGTACACAGGTATTAGGGACACAATATAAAGTGGTACAAAAAAAGAAACAAACACTAAATGAAAACTATAATAACTAGAAACCTGGTATTAAGGACTACATTTAATATATGTATGTGGTTACCATGGTAGATGGTTTGTAAAAAATGTAATTACTACTGCGATCATGAGTGCAATTAATATTCCTCCACAGCTAGTACAAAATCTGTTAAATGAGGTGAGGCCAGCCGACACAGTCACTGATCAGGGGTCGTAGCACAATAGAAATGGGTTCATAACGCAGGAAAAATTGGATTAATTGCATTCAAAATGTTTCATGTCACAATTACCTAACTCATATCTTCGGAAATATGTTCAAAAGCACATATTACGTATAAACGAGGCACATTTCAATCAAGTATACTGAACAAACTTCAAAGCTGGTCTCAGGGCTGCAACTGCAAACCATGTTTTTCATGAAGAATATCAGGCGCTGGGAAATGATTAATTTTCATAACCACTGACGACGATTTGGTGCCCTTTCTCGCACTCAAATGAAATGATAAAAAGAGCTCTATTAGGCCCTGAATAAATGAGGTATGGTAATATTCGTACTGGTTTTGCCAGTGGGGGGAATCGTCATTCGTCAATTAGCCGAACAGCAGGACGAGGAGCCCTCTGAGGGGGCTTCACCTGTCACCAAACAGGTCCTGCAGGTTCCAGAGCCGCGGCTGACAGCAGGGGGAAACCAGGACGCCATCAGTCTCTAAGCAAAACTGATGGAGGTTTACAGAGAACAAAGGAAATGGATATAAACGGATTTCAATCTATGATGCAGATTTTGCATCCATCCGAAGCATCTTCTTAACATCCCATCTTTGCAAAAAAGATCACCAAAAAGAGCATATAACCGACTTAAATGTCCTAGCTAATTCGACTGACAAGCAGGTCATCTATCCACGTTAAAAAAACAAAAAGGCTGCACAATGCAACAAAATGAAGGTTTTTTGTTGAGTGGAACTCTAGACCAATGAGATTCCGCTGTTGGCGGGGCTACACTGAGGGGCGATCTATAGAAGTCGTAGCTGTTGTGGATTCTTGTGACAAAAATTCTGTTTATATCGAAAGAGACGGATTTTAAATTGCTTTGTTATAGTGCTGGATTGGTGCTACAGGAAAAAATGGGATGCTTTTAAAGAGCTTGCGTCAGGAAGACAAGTTTGGACTGGAGAATGTCCGAGAGATTCCTGATAACTTTTGCAACAGTTCAAAAACAAAGAAAGAAAAAAAGCGAAAAGGGATTGGTTGGCATTACAGTTGCAACCAGTTACAGCGTGGCAAATTTCCATTTACAAAATAACACATAATCAGAAAATATTTGATGTTTATATACATTTAATAAAATCAATTAAATATGGAAATATAAAAAAATTTAAAGAGAATGGAACAAATTTGTAAACTGTTAAACGTCTTCTTACACAGTTTTATTTAGGTTAACTAAAATATAAAAAATAAGGTAATCTATAATTATTACATAAAAAGTGTACAAGGCAAGGCAACATACAATTTTAACATTTTTAATTAGAGCTTAATGTTAAGCTGAAGTGCTACAATTATGAATTTAAGGTTTTAGTAATCTTTTTTTTGTATAATTTATATGCCATAATATTTAAAAAAAGTTTTAATTTCAAGTTAAGTTTAAGTAATTATGATGTTATTATTAAACTTATTATTATCTAACTTATTATCATTCACTATTATTTATACAGTATACCATTTTTCATTTAGTTATTTATTTTATATATATATATATATATGTATATTTTATTTTTTTATTATTATTTTTTTGCTTGTCTTGTCTTCAGTTTTCATTTTAATTTCAGGTTAAATTTTAGTAATTTTGTTATTTTAGGTAATTTCAATACTTTACCTTAGAACGCAATAATTTTTTTTTAAAAGTACATAAAGTTGCTTAAAGCTAATGTAAAGTTAATTCAATTATTCTATTGATTGCTAATGTTAATTAAAAAAAGATATAATGGTAAGTAATACCTGACTAGTTAGAAGAAAATCTCAAGAGCATCAATCAACTATAATCCTTTGTCAGTTTATCACTTTGTTCTTAGTTAGGACTTAAATCAATGGAAGTTGCTAACAGTATCTGATGTAAAAGTGGCCTAAAATCACATGCTCTCATTGTTTGTTGCAACTCAAAATAACTGTCATATGTAACACATTTACCAAATATCTACCATAAAAAGCATTAGTAGTTGGAAAATGCATTAAAACATTAAACAGGGTCAATTTTGATTGGATTTGTTGACATTTTAGACCTCACAAATAAAACCAGCAGAGAAGGTAAAAAACGAAATACCTCTTCTATTTCACATCCAGCGTGTTATTGGTTACAAGGTGGGCCGCACAGCCAGAGGTTTCTGAGATTCATACCCAATGTTTTTTGGGGCCGGCGTCCAAGCCGAATAGTGATTTTTCTAGGCCGTAGGGAAAAATAAAAGAATCTAAAACTAAGGGATTGAGTGAAAGATGTGCTCTGAATGAAACAGGTCACCGTTTCTCCACACCCCCCCATCAGTGCTGTTTCCCTCAGGATGTGACAGCCAAACAATAGAAGCAAGAAACGCCTTAACGAGGAGAGAGAGAGAGAAACGGTGAGAAAGAGAGAGATGGAGAGAGCGACTCGGCTAATTACGGTGCACCTCATTTCTCTGACCCCTCTCAATTTGTGTCTCTCTCCCTGTGTTGGAGAAATGCAGCCAGAGGAGACTTTACACTGGCAGCACTCCAACAAGCCTGTGGAAATCACTCAAGCACAGTGACGGGAAAGAAACAGCTAAAATTAGCAACAAAACTCATCTAGCTGTGTTCTTCAGTCGCTTGGATGTTTTCACAATAAATGTGGCTTTCCAAACAGGTCCCTTTTTCCAGTCCACAAAAAAACACACCAATATTAGCAAACCGATGCCATAGTCACTCAAATGTAAATACAATATTTCCCAACTATTTAAATATCTTAAATCTGAGGGCACAAAAAAATCTAAATATTGAGAAATCACCTTTAGAGTTCTCCAAAATGAAGTTCTTAGCAATGCATATTACTAATCGAAAATAATTAAGTAATTCAATTTACAAAATATTTTCATGTAACATGATCATCACTTAGTATAATTATGTGTATATATATATATATATATATACAAATATATATAATTTTCCCCTATACAATGTATTTTCAGCATTTGCTACCAATATTTATGCTCCAGGGTCACAAATAGCATTGAGAAAATAGATATGCTTTAGTAAATTTCTTCAATTCGAATCATTCCGTTACAATGGTGTCAAGGATGAGGCAGGATTCAGATGCGGGGAACACAAAAGTCTTTATTCAACTGAGGAAGACCACTGTCACAACTGCTGCGGGAATCATGAGGCCGAGAGTCCGATCCTTAATACGAGCGAGAAAACAGTTCCCTGGAAGGATAATTCAGACGAACGCTCCCCTGAGCGCACGGAGGAGAGCGGAGAACCAACTTGCAGCCACGAGCAACAGGGCATGGCGATACGAAGCAGAACCAACTTGACAGAAGATTCACAGACACAAAAAGTCAGAGGTATAAACTTTAACAGTCACACCATGACAAAACAGAGGAACATATAAAGGAAGATGATAACTAGATGAACGGGAAACAGGTGAGAAGCAAGAGAGCCAGTGATCAGAAATCAAGGAGATGGGTGGAGACAGCAGGACAATGAAAACAATGAGCACATGGAGAACTGTCACAACAAAGTCAAAACACACACACACACACTGGAGACAGCAGGAAACAGGTGATCAACCTCGAGATGGAAACTGGGCATTTATTCAATTAATGAATCTGTTCATTTGAGTGGTTCTTTAGAAGCGATTCATAAAATGATTCACTGATTACTTCAATTACAATCATGAGAACTGGACAATTATGATTGATTTTAGAGAATCGAATCAGTTCACTAGATTCATTCTGAAAACGATTCACTGCATTGTTCAATTAGAATAATGTTAACTGGATATTTAAGATTGATTTTAGAGAATCACTTTGTTTGGAAGGCTTACAAGAACTTTTTCCTAAAAGGATTCACCGATTCATTCCAATCACGGAAACATGGAAACCTCAAAAAATAATTATAAAGAAGGTCTTTATGGATTAGTAAACTAACTTTCAAGTCTTCAAAAATCAATAAAACAACAAACTGAAGTGTATTCCCTAAAAATACTATCATCTTCATTTCCAACCTATTCATTAAAAAGATTTGACTTTATACACAAATCTTTTGGTTTGAATCTTTTTGATGAATCAGCTGAATCATTGACTCCCAAATCTGAATGATTCTCTTCAAGTTCTTAACATAATGCAGCAGCAGCATGCTGGAAAAATGATCAAACAACAAAAACAATCTTCAAAGTTTTCTTTTTGTGCTCTGCTGGAAATGAGAAGAAAAAAAAAAGAAAGTCATGTAGGTTTTTAAATACACAAACATAACTACACATTTTAGGGTGAACAATTCCTTTAACTAGCGTGTAGCTTGGCAAGCTCTAGCTTCAAAATAGCTTCCAAACATTGCCAAATCCCAAACACCCCTGAATGTGTGCGCCCGGAAGACAAATGGAAAAAGCGAGGTGGAAAACAAGATTCAACACAGAGAGAGAAACAGTAAAACACATAAATGAAGCCAAAGAGGAAGAGATTCTTCAAGTTGGGGTTGGTTTCAGCCGCCCAAATTTCCCTCACGATTCTGTGAGTTTGCCAACTGCGAGCGTAAAATTAGCATTTCAATACCTCTAAGGGATATTCATTACAAAAGGCTGAAACCTACTATCACTTCTCATTTTTATAACCCTCTCTTTCATTCTCCCTTGCTCTGTCTCTTTGATAAGCGCGTGGAAAGAGGGGGCGTGTGGAAGAGCAGAGCTGGAAGGGAAATGTTTTGGAGAACAAGCGGCACTTTGTTGAAGGGCTGCTGCAGTTTTGCTGACTCACGTAACAATATCAGCTGACGATCAAACACAAATCGGCTGGAAAATATCATCACAAGGAAACCGCTGTGGAAATAAAAATCTAAAGTGGACCGTTTCAATGAGTTTATGGCATTTAGGGCACTGAGATGAGAAGGATCTCTTCACAAAAGTTCAATGACTGAATGTCAACAGACCATTCGGATTTAAAGGGACAGTCCACCCTAAAGTTTAAATGATGTTACTCACCCTCAATTTTTTTGAATAACAATGACGTCCAACCCACACTGGACATCATCAACTTTCAAAGCATGAATGAAAAAAAAATTAAAATAAGAGAACGAAAGAGAAAATTCTGCACGCACTTAAAAAAAAAAATCATTATAATAATTTTGTATTTTATAAAAGAAATAATTTTCAGTGGTCAAAAAAACTTTTTCTTGTGACATTTAAAGTACACTCTCAGAAATAAAGGTACAAAAGCTGCCACTGGGGCGGTACCTTTTAAAAAGGTATACTTTTGTACCAATTAGGCTCAAATATTAAGTACCAATATTTAAGGAAGCAAGATGGAAGCAAGACCTTTAAGTACAAACATGTCCCTTTTGGAAAGGCCCCAGTGACAGCTTTTGTGCCTTTCATTTTTGAGAGTGTAGAGAAATTTAAATTACAATACGACATTACCATATCAATAAACATGCAATATGTAGCTCATGACGAAGCAGTCAAGCTTTTAACAAAAATATACACATTCAATAAAAATGCACTTTGCACTTAAAATATTTGTATTTAGAACTAAAATTTAAACCAGTGTTCTGCGAATTTATGTAGACAATCCCACACAGATTTCACAAAAGATCCGGGTCACACCGATTTGAAGACATCTGACAGGAGATAATGTAATATGATTTTTTTGCATCCAAAACGACAAACTTCCAAAATGTGACTGCACCTTCAGGCTGGAATACACTACATAACTTTTGAAAAACTAGGCATCATACACTTGCGCCTTAATAAATGTGACCCTGGACCACAAAACCAGTCTTAAGTCGCTGGGGTATATTTGTAGCAATACCCAAAAATACATAGTATGAGTCAAAATTATTTTTTTGCCAAAAATCCTTAGGATAGTAAGTAAAGATCATGTTCAATTGAAGGTATTTAGTCAATTTCTTACCAAAAATATCTTAAAACTTGATTTTTGATTAGTAATATGCATTGATAAGATCTTCATTTGGACAACTTTAAAGGTTATTTTCTCAGCATTTAGGTTTTTCTGTATCCTCAGATTCAAGATTTTCATATAGTTGTATCTCGGTCAAATATTGCCCTATCCATCCAAATCATACAACTTATTTATTCAACTTTCAGATCATGTATAAATCTTAATTTCTGAAATTAACACTTACTTACGTTTTGTTGTCACACACTACCAGAAGATATGTGACAAATAAAATCAATGTGTTCTAAAATCAACTCAAAAAAACTATGTTGGATATCCTCTGACCGGATGGATCAAACACAGCTTGTTACTATCACAAATTAATTGATTTTCTATTAACGCTTTTTATGATTTTTAACACGCACTGATTAAAGCTGGCGGTTGTTAGATCTTCCTACTCTGACTGTATGAGGCGATGAATCAATGTCTGCATTTCCAGTGGTTGTGAAGCCATCAGCAGATGTAACAAATATAAACAATAACAAAGACAGCAGAATAGACATATTTGCACTCTAATATACCATGTTTACTCACAGTTAAGTGCCTCACACAAAGCTTTTGAATCATTCAAAGATTAAAACCCACAAGTCTCGCAAACTGTTGAGAATCCATCAACTATTGTCCCTCAAAAGCCCTCCAGAAACAGTCTGTGCAGACGTGCATGATCAACGTGAGTAACACCAAACACCGCCAGCTGTTCGCATCGTGAACTACATAATGGTTTTGAGGTAGAGAAAAATGAGATTTGCATTGTTTTATTCAAACAACTTTACACTTACACTGAAAGAGAACGAATGACACTTTTTGGCCAATGTGTTGCAAGAGATGTGAAAAGAGCATGGATGCATATTTTATTAATTCAATATGAGATTTTAGATTGATTGCATTCATATCAAGCAGAACAAGACATACAGTACTTGGACTACATCAAGACCTCTTGTACATAATTACTGTAAATAAAGTACAAATCATGTCAAATCCATACGACGGGAGTTTGACTTGTTTTGAATGGCTGGTTTTTGTAGTGAATATTATGAAACGGTCGTTTGAGGTGTGCAGGAGTGTTTGCTGTTTAATAGCTTGTGTCTGTGTGTGTGAAACACAGGGGAGACTGGCGCTTCAATCACACGCAGCACTGGCAGCTCCACCAATTAGCTGCTCTCTACTCTCTCTCACACACATGCGCACACACACACAGTCTTGACCCTGGCTTCATTAGAGCAGAGGGTCGTTGTGTGTGACAGCCGGGGGCAGACGAGACCCCTCACATACACAAACACAATCTTCACTGGCAGGTCTGATGTTCAGGCAGAGGTGAGCAGCTCACAAACACACACACACACACACACTGACAGCAACAGGTGCAGTGGACCACAGCCATACAAGCAATGCGCAGAAGGAAAGAAAAGAATGAGAAAAGATAGGATGAGAAAACAAGAGGTAAGAGACAAAGACAATATAGTGGGAGACGAAGACACAAGAATCTAAGAAAATGAGAGGTGACAAGATACCAAGAGACAAGAAGAGACGATATAAGAAAAAGAGAAGAGATAGAAAATGATACAGTGACAAAAGAGAGAAGAGACAACTGGAGGTGGCAGGAGATGAGGAATGGAGGGATAAGAGGGGAAAAGAAATGAGAAGATGAAAAGACTTACAAAGACAAAACAACAGATGAGATGAGAACACAATGAGATGATGAAATGAGGTGACAAAAGTGAGAAATAGATCATGTTGAGAAGAGATGAGAAAAAGATTGAAATAGATGAGAAGGAAATGTGAAGAGATAAGAAAATGGGACTTCAAAAGAGAAAATGAAAAGTGAGAAGAGCTGAGAAAAAAAAGAGAACTAGATTAGATGAGCTATCATGAGAAAATGACTAACGAGAAGAAAAAAGAAAAGAAGATGAGAAAATGAAAAAATAGACTGCTGAGATGAGAAAATCACTAGTAAGACGTAAACAGGATGACAAATTAACAGATAAAATGAGAACATGACTGAGATGAGGTGAGAAAATGAGGGAAAAGAAGAGCAGTATAGCAAGAACACAAAAAGAACAAAAAATCAGAAAGAACAGAGGCAAGGGAATAAAAAAAAGAACGAAAGATGAGACAAGAGAGGTCAGGACTTGACTAGAAGTGAGATGAGAAATCAAGAGATGAGCCGAGATGACACGAAAGAAGATGAGAGGAGAAAAGGAGGAGAGATCAGGCAAAATGAGTGAGAGACCAGAATAACATTAGATGAGATCCGCACATGAAAAGTGAGGATGGGTGAGAACAGAAGAGACGGGACGAGAAGACAATGAGAGATGAAATGCTGGCAGGAGCATCAGCACTGGACTGAGTGTGTGTGTGAGAGAGAGAGCGAGAGAGAGAGAGAGAATCGAGGAGGTTTATTATGGAAGGCTTAATTAGTCCGAGCATTAGAGTATTCACATGCCAGAAATAGACAAAAACATCTGATTAGCATTCACAATTTTCTTTTGAAGATTTCTGAGTATGTGACGCTGTCTGGAGATTTATGATCACACTTGCTGCAGTGCATGTGCACGTATGTGTGTGTGTGTGTGTGCATATGCATGCGTCATACGGCTGGTGTTTGTAACCAAATCTCTGTTCTGTTCCAGTGAGGGTTGAGATGAGAGCTCATCTCCCATTACACTTTCATTCCGCGATCAATCCCTACAGCTGGAAACACTCACACACGCTCACAGCGCATCTGAGCCATTCTGTGTGCATTTGAGTGTTAGTAATTGAACAATGATGTGTGAGGGTGTGTGACTGACCAGCGATCACCTGCGCCCCTCAAACAAGACCTACATGACCACGGGTGAGATTCATGTGAAGAGGGAAGATTAGAGAGGAGAAGAGGGGCCAGAAAAGATGAGACCAGAAAACAAGAGTGCTGACAAAACAGGCAGAGACCAGATGAAACGACGAGATGAGAAAAACGAGAAAAAGTGAGAAATTAAAAGAGAAAGAAAGCACGGGATGAGATAAGAAAAGGAGGTAAAAATAATGTAGAAGATTTAGACTAGACATGAAAATAAATAAATTAAATGAGTATAATCATGAGGCAAAAAATTATGAAACCATTAAAAACATCTAGAAAGAAGAGACATGATATAACAGAGACGAGAAGATATGAGAAATTATGAAGAGATATGATGAAGTTGAGATGTGAAAATACCAAAACGAAGAGCTGTGACAAAACAAGCAGAGACAAGATAATGATGAAAGAAAAGCAACAAGATGAAAAAGTAAGATATGAGACATGAAAACAAGAAAATGAGACAAGAGATGTGAAGACGAGATGAGATGAGAGAGAAATTGGTTGAAAAAGGTGAGATTAGAGGGACGAGAATTGAGAGAAAAAGTGAATTAAACACAAAATGATGAGAAACTGGAAAAGAAGAGAGAAGAAAGACGACGTGACAAAACAAGCAGAGAAGTGAGAAGATCAAGTTGTGAGAAAAGCAACAGTCAACAAGAGATGAGACATGAAAACAAGAAAAAAAAGATTTGTGTGAGAAAAGAAGAGACGAGATGAGATGGGAATTGTGAAGATGAGTTGAGACAAACTGAGACGAGATGAGAAAGAGATTTAAAAACAGTAGGAGTTCAGAAAAAATTTAAGAAAGAAGAAATGAGATTAAAAACAATTATCAAATGAGACGAGACCAGAAAGAATTGATGAGAAACTGGAAAAAAAAAGAGACCAGAGAGAGGTGGTGCAACAAGACGAGCAAAGACAAGAGGAAAGCAACGAGACGAGAAACGTGAAAACAAGAAAATGAGTCAAGATATGTGAGAAAAGCAGAGACGTGAATGTGAAAACAAAAAGTGAAAATGAGCTGAGAAAGGATGAGACAGAGATGAGATGTGAAAAAGAAATGAGAAAGACTAGATAAAAAGAAGGGGAGGAGATGAAATGAGAAATATGAGACCTGGAAATAAAATCTTTGACAAAACAAGAAGAAAAGAGAAGATACGAGAAAGAGATGAGCTGAGCGAAAGAATAAAAACCAAGATAATATGAGATGTGGTTGAGACGAGTGAGAAATGAGATTAGAAAGACAAAACGATGAGGAAAGACATTAAACAGGGACCAAAAGGTGAAATTATATGAGACTGGAAAAGAAGTGATAAAGAGGTGAGACCTGAAAGAAGAAAAAATGAGACCAGAAAGACAAGCTGTGACAAAACAAGCATTATAAAAGCGTCAAGGTGAGAAAATGAGGAAAAAAATGAGAGATGAGACAAATAGAAAAAGGAAAAAATACCTGGGAAAAAAAAGTTAGATGAGAATAGAAGAGATGAGGAAAGCAGAGACAAGACCAGAGGAGAGGAACATCAGACATGAGACAAGAAACCCACAGAGAGAGAAGAAGCAGTAACACAGATGATAAGTAATATAACAGTTGAAGAGAAACAAGGAGAGCTCAGAAGAAACAGATAAAAAATGATGAGAGCCTAGGCGAGAAAATGAGACAAGACAAATTAAAAAATAGTGAGACAACAAACAAGAAGAGCAGAACTGAGATGATAAATGTTGTGAAGATAATGAGACGAGATTGGAAGACAAGCCAAGTTAAGGAGACGAAAAAAAGATAACACAGTGAGATATGATATGAGAAAAGTATAGCAGATCATGAGAGACCAGATGGGCAGAGAATGAGAGATGAGACGAGACAAGAGCGACTGAAGGAGCCAAAGCGGAGCAGATGGAGAGAAGTAAAGTAGAAACGGAGAGCGGCAGCTCGGTCTCACTCATCTGCTGCTAGTGGTTTATTGATCGCAGACAGCGAGTCTCAAAGTCATTTATCACCAGCTCCTCAAGCCCCCATATGTGTGTGTGTGAGGGAGATAACTCCTGCGATAGCGGCCATAGCATCCATTATTCCTCACAATGGGCTGTGCCTGGACCTGCCCGACAGCCTGACACACACACACCTCACCCCCCTCAACAACGACAAACGGCCTCTTTCTGAAAATAATAAATAAATAATAGCACGTATTGTTTCCCAGGCTTGGCCGAACGGCGAGAGCGAAGCTGCTCCACTGCTGATAGCGAAGCAGAAGCCTGAAATACGGCCAGAACGCTGGAAAGTGCTGAGGCTGTATGTGTGTGTTTACACGCTCAGGTTATAGTACATCATACTGAGCCAAGCTTGCCGAGACAAAGAAGGATTAAAGTTACAAAGGAAACATGTCAAAATGCTCTCGGGTTTGCTTTCTTTATACACGTTCCTGGTCTTAATGGGAACGATTTATTGGTGTGAATTATGTATGTTATTCCAAAGAAGCTAGTTGTCTTTGTAATCGTTCATCACAATCGAACAACTTGCTCTGCCTATTAAAATAACTTTCACTGACATCATGTTAATAAGTAACCGTAAATACATCACCATTTAAAAGGCTGGGGTCAATAAGAATACGTTTTTTTACATAACACTTTTATTAAGGAAAAAAAGATACACTGAAGTCATTTGTAATTTTACAATTTACATTTTAAACTTTTAATTCATTGCAAAAATGTTTTCAACTTTCTTCAGGAAGGATAATATTCAGACATGATCATGTGACTCTAAAGACTGGAGCAATGGCTGCTGAAAATGTAACTTTACATCACAGGGATACATTACATTTTAAAATATCCAAATTTGATCATTTTGATTTTTTAAATTGTAAAAATATTTTACGTTTTTACCATTTTTATGGAATGAATGCAACCTTAGTGAGGATAAGAAACTTTGTTCCAAAGCATTTTTTTTTTAATCTTCGCGATCCTAAACGTTTGAATGGTTAGGTGCAGTTTTAGCAAATATTATTTCTTCCTAGCTTAATTCTAGAATGTAGTAGCCTTGCTTTTTATAACCGCAAAATAAAAAAAATAAATAAAATAAAGTCTCTTGACTTCCACCCTACAATTATTCCATTTTACTAGGAATTTCTAGAAATAAAATGCATTTAGATGCATGAAACACCATTTAACCCTGCATGCATACCATATTACCAAGCAAATCAAACAATTCCTTGAACTCAACCAAGCCCCGCCCCCACACGCTTTGATTAAGTCTAAGATTTTGACATTATTTGTTACAGTAATTTTCATCTTTGAAACACAAATGAAGATATTTTTGATGATATCAGAGAGCCACCTGACCCTCTATAGACAGCAACACACCTAAAATGAGTCAGTGAAACAGTCCATGTGACATCAGTGGATAAACTTCAGTTTTGCGACACTAGGAGGATACTTTTTTTAACATAATTTACTCAACTATTCTTCTCCCTTGAGTTACATCTTCCACCATTTTAGAGATTATCACAACTCGAGATAATGCCCATGTGTGTGCTTTCACCTGGATGTAAACACGGCTGATTATGTTAAATTAGTTAAAGCGTGTGCATGCACTGCATTGTGATACTCTCTAAAACAGTGGAAGATATAAATCAGAGGAGAAGAATAGTTGAGTAAATTATGTTATTTATGTTTTCTTTGTGCAAAAAATTCTTCTTCTAGCATCGCAATGCTTACAGTGCCTTTGGGAAATGTAGCCCTGATCATTTCTATTTAGTTTTATTTAGAGTAACCTGATAAATCATGCACAGTAAGAACCAGAACATGGAGTATGTTAAGGAAGAAGGCCGATTTCAGTCACTTTAGAAAGACAGTTTAGCATGCTGTCATCCTCCACTAGGCTGACTAATCAAACCCACAGCTCAGCACGGAGAGAGCCAGTAAGGATGATTAAACGAGAGGGGAGGGGGCAATAAACATTTGAAGCGATCAGACACATTCTCGTTTCCTTCCAGCAGCTCTTTCCGCTGCAATCCAGAAGCCTGATGTGTGTCAGGATGAATAAAGGTCGTGTGGGAACCTAACCAAGTACTGCACAGTCATTTCAACTAGAAACACCAGTCGAGCCGCCAACCTATGGCTAGTCTGCCAACAAGATGAAGAGCACATCTGAACTGAAAACAACTGTTTTCCTACCTTACAGTCTGCTGTGGCAGGAGAAGATGAGCGGGAAAACCTAGAAAGAGAAAAAAAAAACATTTCTTAATCAGTATTTGTCTTGCTTTCTAGTACAAATGTTTAAACATCAAGAGGAGCACAAATGCATAGGATATTAAGATTTAATTTAAGATACACTCTCTTAAAATTAGTTTAGTCAGTCTTACCCCAATGGCTCCAACTCATTTTAAGCATTAAGCACGGATAGTTCACCTGAAAATGGATTTCTGACATTATTTACTCTGCCTAATCATTTTTCTGAGAATTACCCCTTCAACATCTGCCACAATTTTGCTTCTCAAGGAAGTATATCTTGCCAAACACTGACAGGAACTGAAGGCAAGAGAGAGATATGCGAAAACAGATAAATACAGGGTAAAACAAATCAAGAAAAAAGTTCTCTCACACCATATGCGCCATTGATTTCCTATTCTCTCGGAAACATTTAATGAGCTTAAGCGGAGAAGGAGAGATTGAGGTAGAGAGAAAGAGACGAGGAAGAAAACAGATAAAGCCTCACAGAAATATTCCTGAGAGAGCAAATCATTCAAGAAGACAAGAAGGTGCTTAGCAAAGGAACAGGTGTTGGAAGTGACGATTTTCACACTGGTAACCGAGCCAAAACCAGCGGGAGTCCGTCAACAAGGAGCAAAGCTGGACCGCATCTGTTTGCAAGTCATTCCCAGAGCGTCAACACATCTCGCAACAAAAGAGAGTGAACAGAGAAAGAGGAATATGACTCTGTAAATATTTAGGTGAGGGGCTAAGAATGAATTGCTCCTGCTAATAACATCAACACACTATCTGCATTGTTTTTGCATCATATTCAATTAAACGAATTGCGCAAATCAGTTGGTACCAACACATAGTAAAATACGCAAAATCTAGGGACCTATGCTTTCAGCGATGCAGAAAACGCGGTTGGAATCACAGAATCCAGTCATAAAATTGAAATTTTACTGTATAACATGGAAAGTCAAGGAATTTGGAAAAATTTACATGGATAAATCTAAAAGTAGGTCTGTACACATTTAAATCAAAACACGATCTGGACTAGTGAAAAATCATGCAAAACATAGAATTTGGTGAAAATAACAACACAAAAAATAATATTATACATTGTGCAAGCTTCATGTTTTCATAAAGTGTGCATTAATGGTGTAGGTTTTATAATTTAAATTCATTATTTTTTTATTGTTTTTTGATACGTACCATGGAGTAACATGGGAAAAACACAATAGGGAGGGGGGCAAAAGGATTCTGGGGGAAAACAAAACAGATTTCACAGGGCCCTAAAATTGCAACTTGAAAGATGTAATTCCATCTTCCAAGCATGTTCTGAACACACCTTTATGACAAAGTGGTTTAACCAGCCTCTGTTTGCACTACATTAAACCGGCTAAACTTCTTAAACTAAACTTCTTAGTGAACGGACACTGTCTAACTCAGTGTAAACATGGTTTCAGATATCAATGTTTCCATAAAAAACAACAACAGCGCAGACAATCATTACACGTCCACTGATGCCCTAATCGAGGAGCCGTCGAGAGCTTGTTTTAGCAGTGAAAACGATTTAAAACGTTGAAGAGCCATTAGAGAGGCAGATTGTGAGTAATGTGAGATTCAAACATTCACCCAAACGCCGCCCCATTAGCTCCAGCAGTGCAACAGAAAGAAATCTGCGGTACATGCAGCCATTACGGCGTCCCTCAGGGCTCGGTATTGGGCCCAGTGCTGGATTTCAGTGATGTGCAGTATTGCTTCATCCTTTCATTTTCAGCCCCAGTGGAATTGCAGCCATGTCGTGCTAAACGTTATCAATCAGCTAACAGCAGCCTGTTTAAAATCACTCAAGGCTCACATGGTATTAAAAGCTGCCAATGCAAATGCTAAACAAATATGGTTTCAACTTGTCCCTTATCTACAAACGTCAAGCTGTCTAAAGTAGATCTCAAACAGGGGTGGGCAGAACATAATTTTAGCATACAAGTAATTATATACTATAGTAACAATACAATGTTTGTGACAATACTGTATATAAGTTTTGGACCAGAAGATTTTGTTTTTGAAAGAAATTCATATTTTACTCAGTAAAGATGCATTCAATTAATTAAACGTGACAGTAAATACATAATGTTACAATAGATTGATATTTCAAAATTTAAATCTAATTATTTCCAAAGAATCCTGAAAACAGATATACACTGCTCAAAAAAATAAAAGGAACACTAAAATAACACATTCTAGATCTAAATGAATGAAATATTCTTATTAAATACTTTGTTCTTTACATAGTTAAATGTGCTGACAACAAAATCACACAAAAATTATGAATGGAAATCAAATGTATTAACCCATGAAGGTCTGGATTTGGAGTCATACTCAAAATTGAAGTGGACAAACACAATAAAGGCTGATCCAACCTTGATGTAATGTCTTTAAAACAAGTCAAAATGAGGTTCAGTAGTGTGTGTGGCCTGCACATGCCTGTATGACCTCCTACAACTCCTGGGCATGCTCCTGACTAGGTGGCGGATGGTCTCCTGAGGGATCTCCTCCCAGACCTGGACTAAAGCATCCACCATTTCCTGGACAGTCGATGTGACGTTGGTGGATGGAGCGAGACATGATGTCCCAGATGTGCTCAATTGGATTGAGGTCTGGGGAACGGGTGGCCCAGTCCATAGCATCAGTGCCTTCATCTTGTAGGAACTGCTGACACACTCCACCCACATGAGGTCTAGTATTGTCTTGCATTAGGAGAAACCCAAGGCCAACCGCCCCGGCATATGGTCTCACAAGGGGTCTGAGGATCTCATCTTGTTACCTAATGCAGTCAGGCTACCTCTGGCCCTCCAAAGAAATGCCACCCCACACCATTACTGATCATGCTGGAGGATGTTGCAGGTAGCAGAACGTTTTCCACGGCGTCTCCAGACTATCACTCTGTCGCTTCCTAAGAGGGCAGTTTGAGTTCACAGAAGTGTGATTGACTTGGATTTACATGTGTGTAGTTTAAGTGTTCCCTTAATTGTTTTGAGCAGTGTATACTGTAAAAGTTTTTACAAAAATGTAAATCAGCATTAGGGCTGTCCCCGAATAGTCGAAGATTCGATGCATCGATATGCCGAGCCTGATTCGACCACCAATCTCACAGTCGAATCTTCGCGGGTGAAAGAGCATCATACCATTTTGGCAATATGGGGGTGCTCAATGTCTAATTGC
>JAUCNO010001399.1:30169-47410 GCA_032353835.1 Enteromius viviparus | reverse complement strand
TTTACTGACCCCACATGACATGCACACACATATTTATAAACCGAAACACACCTTTCACATGATTACATTAAATCATTATATTTGTTATATAGTAAAGGCAATAGAAAACTACTGCTGCACAATGCTGTCCCAATGGTGTTTCCTTGTAACTTTGTAACTTGTGAAGACATAAGATAAGATTAATTATTAATTCATTTTTAATCAGTGATAAAGTACATATTGCAGTTGAGGGAACATGCAAATATATCATGATCAAGTACAGAGATAAAGATGTATTAATAATTAATAAGATATGGTGTCATTTGATAACATTAGTTAATTTATTAACTAACATGAACAAACAATGTGCAATACATTTATTACAGTAACATGTTAATGTTAGTTAATAAAAAATACAATCATTCATAGTTAGTTCATGTTAGTTAACAGTGCATAAACTAATGTCAACAAACACAACTTGTGATTTTAATAATGCATTATTAAATGCTGAAATTAACATTAACTAAGATTATTAGATGCTGTAGAAGTATTGTTAGTTCTTAGTTCATGTTAACTAAAGTTGTTAACTCATGTTAACTAATGAACCTTATTGAAAAGTGTTACCGTTTCATTATCACAGCAACCTAAACTCATTGTTTAAGTCTAGAAATTGGTCCTGTCTATGCGATTCTGATACACCTCCAACAAGCTCTTTTTCTTCCGCATCAGTATGTACTCAGCAAACTCACGAACTGCTCCATTTCCGGCAGATCTCTGACACATGTATTTTGCTGCAATAAGATCCGCCACAGGTGAGTCGCATGGGACACCATTCAGCCCCACCTGAGACAGGATCTCTCTGTCTTCAGGCTCTGACCCTGTGAGAGAAAATATCACAATATTCAATTTACAATATTCGTTTGGACAGTGTAAAACAATGCAAACCTTCTAGAATGACATTTTTATTTATTTTTACTATTACGTTAACAGGTTTTTTGACTATTCAGAATGTCAGATATAGAATAAATAATTTTAAATTATGTTAGATGTACAGTACAATTAAAATGCCTGATTTTGTACAGTTTTTAATATTTAAAATAAATCAATAAATAAATAAACATTGGTTTCAGACTAAAATCACTAAATAATTAAAAAATCCTAATGAAACTTTTTTCAAAATCTTTGAAACATACTAATGCAAAAAACTAATGTTCCTCTTCAGGAACTCAAGCCGCGTCAATGAGAGGCTATGGGGAATGCCTTCACGTGACGGCTCTGAATTGTGTGTGTAATCAGACCAATAAAATGGTTAGACGTCATAGGCAGGTGACTTCATCGGCCAGGAAGTATAAGACCACATAGAATGGCATTCACCTTTCTGTTATTCAGCAAAGCGCTCTGTGTGTGTGTGTCTCCGTTTTTGGCTTATAGGTGTAATTAAAGAGTCTATAAGGGGCGAGGGTGAGTCACACTATTGCTCGTGTGCTTACCCGTGTAAAAGAAGCATTTTGCCAGGTGAAAGGCAATGGTGTACACCACAGTTCATGGTGCCTGTTTGCCTTCAGTGCCCTCAGGAGACTACCCTACTAACCCTGTCAGGGTTAAAGGGCATGGCGTCTCCAGCAAGCATTTTCCTCATTCTCAGCCCAACATCATAACAGGGTTGAGCTTGCCATCGGGGCACAGGCGAGGGACTGGCCGCGGTTCCACCTCTCCTCAACCACCACCAGTGTGATGAATCCACCTGGATGATGCGACGGCAGCCACAGAACGCCAGTGCACTCACCACACACCAGCTACAGGTGGAGACATACAGCCAATCAATGGATGGGTATTATTGGGAGGCCATGATAGACATGGGCAGTGGGAATTTGGCCAGGACATCAGGGTTAAACCCCTACCCTTTTACGATGAGTGTCATGGGATTTTTAATGACCACAGAGAGTCAGGTCCTCGGTTTAACATCTCATCCGAAAGACGGTGCTCTTTGGACAGTATAGTGTCGCCGTCACTATACTGGGGCATTAGGACCCACACAGACCACAAGACGAGCTCCCTCTGCCTGCCTCTCTAACACATCTACCAACAGCAACCTAGTTTTCCCACGAGGTCTACTATCCAGATACTGACCAGGCTCAACACTGCTTAGCTTCAGTGAGCAAACAGGCTTGGGCTGCAGGCTGATATGGCTGTGGCATACAGGATGGAGGGCTGAGGCCCATCTTAGATCTCAGGCTCCTGAACTGCTCGGTGATGAAGCTGAAGTTCAGGATGCCTACTGTCAAACAGGTTGTGTCTCAAATCAGGTCCAAGGACTGGTTTGTCATGATAGATCTGAAAGATGCATACTTTCATGTATCGATCCATCCGGATACTGAATTATGTCGACGGCTAATTCTAGCGCGGTCACCGGACTAAGTGAGCAGTCACCGAGATGTCGTCCTCGCTCACATGAAACAGTTGGGGTTGAGGCTGAACACAAAGAAAAGTGTCCTTTCTCCAGCTCAGAGAATCACTTATCTAGGCGTGGTGTGGGATTCAACCACGATGCAGGCTCGTATGACCCCTGCTCAGATCGGGTCGATCCTCAGTTGCAAGAGTGAAAGAAGGCCGATCGGAGACTGCTGGGTCTAATGGGAGCTGTGTCCAACATCGTGTACAGTGGTGGATCACGAACAGAGGGGTCTCCTTGAGACGAAATCTCCTCCGCATGATCAAGGTGTCACGCCGAGCTGGACAGGCCTTAGACATGTGGAGGAAACCTTGGTTTCTGCAACAGGGCCCAGTGTTGTCAGCTCTGTGTCATCGCGTAATGCTAGCGATGGACACGTCCCTCACTGGTCCCTCAGTGGCCGCTCGGCCCGGGGTTTATGGAGTGGTCACCATCTCACGTGGCACATCAACTGCCTGGAGATGCTGGCCGTGTTTTTAGTGTTGAAACACTTCCTCCCAGGCGCAAGAGATCAACATGTGCTGGTGCGCACCGACAACACATAAGTGGTCTCTTACATCAACCACCAAGGAGGTCTGCGTTTGCACCCCTTATACAAGCTGGCACACCAGATTCTTGTGTGGGCCCAGGACTTAGAGCTGTCTATAGTCCCAGGCATCTAAATGTGGAAGCGGACTTCCTGTCAAGACAGGAGCCGAGGCCCAGGGAATGGAGGTTTGGATCTGGAGAGTTCTTTACCAGGCTCAAATGGACCTCTTTGCGTCTCGAGAGAATGTGCAATGTCCCCTCTGGTACTCTCTAGCTCATCCAGCTGATGATGCTCTGCTGGGGTTGGATGCTCCAAATGCTCTGCTCCCAGGAGTTCTGGAGAGAGTGCGCTGGAACGCGGTCAGTCTACTACTTGTAGCACCGTTCTGGCCGAGCCGAGTATGGTTCTCGTACCTGAAGGCCCTCCTAGACTGCTCCCAGTGGAAGATTCCAGTCAGGAGGGACCACCTCTAACAGGCAGGGGGCACCATTGTGCACCCTCGCCCAGAGTTGTGGAAGATGTGGGTGTGGCGCCTGAGTGGCCCCTGGTCTCTCAGCTGAGGTTGTTGAGACCATCCTCCAAATCAGAGCTCCATCTACGAGAAAAAATGTATGCCATGAAGTGGAACCGTTTCACTTCCTGGTGTAGAGAACGCCAGCAGGATCCAGTTAACTGCCCGGTTGGTACAGTACTAGAGTTCCTGCAGGCCACTGGGGTCACGCACTCCACCTTGAAGGTTTATGTGGTGGCAGTGTCTGCTTACCATGCCTCTCTCGGTGCACATACAGTTGGTAGAGACCTCCTGGTTACACGCTTTCTCCCCGGTGCGCTGAGGGTGAGACCTCCAGTACAGACCCGAGTCCCAACCTGGGACCTTGCCGTGGTGTTGGAGGCCCTCTGTGGGCCGCCCTTTAAGCCAATAGAGGAGATCTCTGATCATCTACTTACGATCAAGACCACACTGCTCTTGATCTGCTTTGGTTCTCTCAAGAGGGGACGTCCAGCAACTAAGCAGACCTTGAGCAGATGGATTATGGATGCTATTATCATCACTTAGTCCTCTGGTCTCCTGCCAAGGCTAGGAGTAAGAGCGCACTCAACCCGAGGATTCGGGGCTTCTAAGGCCCTGCTGTCAGGGGTCTCCTTGGAAGAGATCTGTGCGGCTGCGGGATGGTCTACCCCTCACATTTTTGTTTGGTTCTACGGACTGGACTTGTGAGCCACTCCTGGTGCTGCTGTGCTTTTGTAAGTAGGCAGATAAACTGGGCAGTTCCCCATAGCGTCTTGTTGACGCGTCTTGAGTTCCTGAAGAGGAACGTCTCAGGTTACGTATGTAACCCTATTTCCTCGAAGGAATGAGATGCCGCGTCTCGTCACAACATTTCCAGCATCCCTACCGTTGTTTCAGCATCATGACAGAAGCTGAATGGCGGTTGCATTCCATGTGCTTTTATACTTCCTGGCCGTAACCCACCTATGACGTCTCACCATTTCATTGGTTTGACTACACACACGATTCAGAGCCATCATGCTGAAGGCGTTCCTCATAGCATCTTGTTGACACGGCGTCTCGTTCCTTTGAGGAACTAGAGTTACATACGTAACCTAAGTCGTTTACATACAGACTGTACAAAAACGTTTTAAAAACTTTTTCAGTCTTTCTACTTCAAAAACATTTTCTCAAAATGTCACTTTTTTTTTTAAATGTGAAACCTGAGATGAGCTGAAATGCTTTGGACATATCAAGCTTAAACTTGGTTTAGCTGAATTTTTACATGGCACTCTCACCCATGAAGGCCACTTCATCCCAGCGCAGCTTCTTTTCTTTCAACATCCACTCTACCTCGAGCCCATTCAGCTGCTTTCCAAACCAGAGGCCACAGCCGGCAAGCTGTGCAACTTTGTTCAGCAGACCCCTAGACAGTGGGTCATTTATGCTGGAAATGAGGATCACCTAAACACACACACAACCGCTAACAAACATTAAATCGAAATCTACTTGCATAATACATGTTTCTGCTCTTAATATTAGAAGGATGGAATTGAAAAAGTTAAATGAAAAATAAACAATAACGTTAACATTAAACAAATTTAAATAAAACAATTTATGTTTTAAAAAACATAGGTTTTCAAGTAAGTTTTTCACAATATACAAATAAACATATATTAATATACTAAAGACATATACTAATATAAAGAAGTTGCACAGTGTCATGCACACAAATAAAAAACTCCATCACAACACACATTACGCCAAAATAATGCAATAGACATTAATTAAAAAAAATATGATGTTAGATATATTCCATATGTACATAACTACTGTAATCACAAAAACTAACAAGAAGCACAACTGTTTAAAACAAAATAAATTAAAATTGCAAATCTCACTTTTAAGTTACAATTTTCTTTTTTTCTGTTGTGAATTTATTAGGTTGTTTTTAAGTATAATTCATTGATATTCTGTGAAATAACATTATTTTCTTGCTCCTGTAAAGCACTTTGGGTTGAAGTTAATGAATGAAAAGTTCTATAAAAATAAGTATTTTAGTATTACTATATACAGTCTTCACTGGGTCGCCACCGGGCAAAGACAACGCAACAAGGGAACTTGGTGCAAGCCCCGAAGGGTGGATTTATTGACAAAAGTGATAAGAACTAAATTAAATGATGGTGCGGTGCGGTGCTGCGGTGTCTTCGTCCCCCTAAGCGGCGTCCTGGTCTGGGTGGATCTGCAAAGAGGGGATACAGGGGATGGGTGGGAAGTGACCCCTGACAGACCTGAATAAGCTGCCCAGATCCGAGAGAGTCCATCGGCTCTCGCGTTGAGACGTCCGGGCCGATGTCGTACCTCAAAGCGAAAGTCCTGGCGCGTCAGGAACCACCTCGTGACCCGGGCATTGGTGTCTTTTGCCCGGGCCATCCACTGCAAGGGAGCATGGTCAGTAAAGAGTGTAAACTTACGGCCTAGGAGGTAGTACCGGAGCTCCAGGAATGCCCATTTGAAGGCCAGGGGTGAGGGCTCGCTTGATGGCTTGAAATGCTTCCTCCGTTTCGTTGGTCCAGACAACCTTCTCCGGTTTTGGTGGAAGGCCGGGGGGCCTCCAGCACTGCCTTGACCTTCCGCTCCTGGGGCTTGATCGAGCCACGTCCAACTGTGAAACCCAGGTACTGGGCCTTGGACATGGCGAGATGGCACTTGAGGGGTTGGCGGTGAGCCCGGCCCTTCGGAGATCCGTCAGCACCTTCAGGAGCCGCACCAGGTGGTCCTCCCATACCTCAGAGTGGATCACGATGTCGTCAATATAGGCCGCGGCGTAGGCCTGGTGCGGCCGGAGGATGACATCGGACAGGCGTTGGAAAGTGGCGGGAGCTCCGTGTAAGCCGAAGGGAAGGACCCGGTATTACCTGTGGCCGGAGGGGGTTGAGAAGGCTGTCTTGGACTTGGCATCCTTGGAGAGGGGGACCTGCCAAAAGCCCTTGGTGAGGTCCAATGTGCTGATGAACCGGGCCCTTCCCAGACATTCGAGGAGCTCGTCCACTCGGGGCATGGGGTAGCTGTCGAACTGGGACACTTCGTTCAACCTGCGGTAGTCATTACAGAACCGGAGGGTGCCGTCGGGCTTTGGAACGGGGAAGATGGGACTGCACCACGGTAGGGCTGCTGCCTGACTATGGTACCTGAGGGAGTGATGATGTCGTGCTGGACCTCCAGTCGGGTGCAAGGGCTGGCTCTGGGTGCCTCCTGGTGGACCACACAGCCAGCCATCCAGGCTTTCATGGGAGATGATGGTTGCCTGGCCGCTGTACTGGTCGCGGAGTGCCCTCTGGCAACTGTTGCTCCTGGACCACCCTTCGGGGGAATGGCGGCGCTCTCTCCCCTGCCTCCCGGTGGTAAGTCAGGTCCACCAGCTCGATGGCTTCAACAAAGTCCTGCATCACCCGGGGTTTCCTCATCCCAACCGCTTGCTTCACAGGCCGGGGCAGGGACCGCAGAAG
Organism: Enteromius viviparus; assembly: GCA_032353835.1. Lineage (NCBI taxonomy): Eukaryota > Metazoa > Chordata > Actinopteri > Cypriniformes > Cyprinidae > Enteromius > Enteromius viviparus. The sequence goes on along the minus strand of JAUCNO010001399.1, from coordinate 40,451 downwards.
CCGGTCACCTGTCGAGCTGGTGGATCGCCCTCCAATAACCAATGCTCCATCAGCCTCAGAAGTTCGGCGGCTTGGGCACGGGCTGGCTGGCGAGGTTTAAATTGCTGTGCAGCAGCGATCGGTGATAGCCCCAACCGACCCAACACCTCAGCTTTCAGAGCATCATAGTCAGTCAGGTATTCGGGGCGAAGTGAAAAATAGGCTCGATGAGCCTCTCCAGTAAGCAATGGTGCCAGCGTCATTGCCCAAGTGTCACACGGCCAGTGCTCTATGTAAGCCACAGTTTCAAACACTTTGAAAAAGTACTCAACATTATCACTGGCTGACAACTTTGGAATGAGACGAGTGGCGGCAGCTCGGGGATCCGGTAGCAGAATGGCTTGAGCAGCCGACAGCCGTAATTCTCCTCGAAACGCTCTTGTCTCTCAGCGATGCGTTCCACACAGGCTTGCTGGCGGACACTGACTTCGGTGAGGCGCCGTAGTAATTCCTCCATCTCGCTAGGGGGAGGAGCGCGCGCCTGTGAAAGAGAGACACAATGGTGAGCCACGAAGAAGAGTGGGGGTGCACAACAACAGTGAGCGGTTTTTGCTGTCCCTTACTGGTGTCTTTGCCTCAGTTTAAATTGCCCGCATTCTCCTCTAGATGTCACCACCGGGCAACGACAACGCAACAAGCGAACTTGGTGCAAGCCCTGAAGGGTGGATTTATTGACAAAAGTGACAAGAACCAAAGTGAGTGACAGTGCGTTGCTGGCTGGCGTGCGGTGCTGTGGTGTCTTCGTCCTTCTTCCAGGTGCTCGGTGATCCGTGAAGCCAAAGTGAGTGGTGCTGCAAGGTCAAGCGGTCACGGGCTGAAGTCTGGAAAGGCAAACAAAGTGAGAGACAGCGTAGCGTTAGCTTGGAATCAATGCTCAGTTAATTGGTGGTCAATGCTCAACTGCTCAAGCACTTGCTCTGTTAGGAAACATGTTTCTGCGGTTGCTCTTTTTAGTCTCCTGTCAGAAGTGATGGGGAACAAAGAATAATGCGGGACAGAGACGATATCTGAGCTGATTAAATCAAGCTGTGATAAGGGCCGGCCGCGATCCTCTGGGCCTGAGATCCTTGGCGTTTAATTAGCAACTCATTACGACTAGATGAAGAAAAAAAACATATGCTCTGAATCATTATACGAATACGAAGTTGAATTTAGTAATTAAGCAAATGGGGAAGCGTCCGGCAGGACGAGTGCTGTGGGTCTCAAAGGAGCCGATTAAACCTGGACTGAATTACTGGAGTTTGGAGACCCTACTGAACCCTACTGTCTTACTGAATACAGCCCAATCATCAACATAACAATTTACACATAGTAAGTTAGTTGCGGTTATGAACAAATAAACAACACACACACACACAAACACGTGTGGAAATTAAGCAGGGAATTCACTAGTAATAGTCTAAGTGATACATGCAAAAAAAATTCACTTTTTCATAAAAGCATGAAACTTGGTACAATTGTAGAAGTTAGGGCCCTGGACATTTTTAGAAATTGAGCCATTGCAAAAAAAACTTTGGGTTTTACTTTTCACCATAACCAAATTAAGTATTTTGTGTCATATCTCCTGAACCAAATATGATAACACCAAACCTGTGATGTCTACCCATATGTTTTGATGGCCAAGGATTACAATAATGCCATTTACAGCAACATGAACTGTTCGGGTAAAGAGTTAATGGTGAAATTAGCTATGTGAGAAGGAAATAACAGTATCTGACCTTGTATCTGATCTGGACTCCGACTGACCAAGGCGACGTCGAAGGGACAATCGAGCCCGGTGTAGGTGGTGGACTGATGGGCACCGAAGGAAAGGAGGGAGCCAAGGTCCATGGCGAAGCTGATGGGTCGGAGGACCAAGGCGGAGTTCTGGCCTCGGAGGCTGAAGGTGGAAATGGGGAGCACCCCGAGCCAGAGGGATCTGGCGGATGACAGTCCTGTATGATAGGCCCTGTCTGGATGGTGTATTGAGGGTTAGCATCAGGACTGTCAGAGGGTAATGAAGCAGAAGGCTGAAGTGGGTGGGAGGGCAGGGATTTATTTGGAAGGCCCTCTTCCAGCGCAGCAGACTCTGGAGGGCGCTCTTGTAGTGCAGCAGACTCTGGAGGGCGCTCTTGTAGCGCAACACACTCTGGAGGATGCCCAACAGGCGCAACAGGATCGGGCCAAGGTGGCAGGTCCTCCTCCACCACGGGCTCTGGTGGGTCGGGCCACGACTGTAGGTCCTCCACTATTGGCTCAGGTGGGTCAGGCCACTGCAGCAGGTCCTCCTCTACCATTGGCTCTGGCTCTGGAAGTGTGACAGGCAGTGACGCTGGCTTCAATCTAGGAGCAGGAATTGGCTTTACTGGCCGCAATCTAGGGGTTGGAACTGGCTTTACTGGCCGTAATCTAAGAACTGGATCAGGACCAGGAAACTGCTCTCCTGGCGGTAAACTAAGAACTGGATCAGGATCAGGAAACGGCTCTCCCAGCCGTAAACTAAGGACTTGATCAGGATCAGGAAACGGCTCTCCCGGCCGTAAACTAAGGACTGGATCAAGATCAAAAAATGGCTCTCCCGGCCATTCTGGGGTTTCTCGGACTGGAGCAGGCTCTTCCTCTAAGGTCAATGATGAACCTCCCATCCACAAGGCCCAATCCATCAGTTGGACGAGAGAGCCCGGAATGTTGGGTAAGGAGACCTGCATGGCCAAATTAATATCCAGCCCCAGCCAAAAAAACTATTCTGAGCGTCTGTTCACTCAATGGAACTAAATGATAAAAATGTGCAAATTCCTCTACATATACCTCAATTGGGCGACCCCTCTGAGTGCATGTTTGAAGGAATTCAGCGGCCTCTTGCTCCATTTCTGCTGTTTCCTTTTGCAGGGCTGAGCTTCTGTCACGCTCAGGAACAACAGGGCAACTGAGTAAAAGTAAAGTCTGTTAGTTTATTTGCAATAACATAAAGTCTTCTTTAAACAGGTGAGATTCAACATAAAGTTTCCTTCAACAGGTAAGTTTCAAGGTAAGTAACATCACAAGTCTTTTAAACAGGTTTGGAGCAACGAAGGTAACACATTCAGGTAAGTACAACCGAACAGAACGTTTAGACTGGCAGACCTAATCTCACAGGTAAGTAATGGGTACGCTAATATTAGTCTCTCTCTCTCTCTTATTCTGTTCCTTAGTCCGTATCCAGATCAGGTGGTGTATCAGCACAAAGAGATTATCTTCACCGGAGACTAGAACACCTAGATGAGCTCCGTGGACAGATTGCTGGATCCAGATGCAAGTCCTTACACAATCTAACATGTTTAAAACTGAACTGGAAATTAGGTGCTAAGCATCCGGCCAGAGGAGAACTGGACCCAACTAAGCCTGGTTCTCCCAAATTTTTTTCCCCCATTCTCTCATGGATGGGGTTTTGGTTCCTTGCCGCTGTCGCCTCTGGCTTGCTAAGTTGGGGACACCTGATTTCTAGTGATTATAGTCATTTTGATTACAGAGACCGTCTCTGCATTTGACAAATAAACAGTTTACTCTCGTCATTATACATTACCATCACTCTGTTCTCCTATTTGATAATGTTCAGTGCTTTGCTACAATCTGAATTGTTAAAAGCGCTTTATAAATAAAAGTGACTTGACTTGACTTAATACAAAAAATACTCTGGCGAAAGCAAATAGGCTTTTGCATTTTTGTGGAGAGAAGAATTTATTGAAGATGTTAGTGTAGCAGTTCTTTAATGGTAATGTTACCATGTCTTCCTTTAAACAATCTTAACCCTTGTGTAAATGCTGATACTTTTCCCAAAGTTTTGTCTATGAGATAGATCTCTAACCCTTCCCACTGGAGACCTGTAATCTACAAGATGATCCTGAGGAATGTTATTCTAATGAAATTGACTTTTTGGTTCAAACCTTTATAAACACAAAAACATAATTTTTTTCATAGAATGACCAACTAAACTTTAACCACTCAGGTTTCACCAGGTTGGTCTTTCAGGGTTTCCTGAAGAGGTACCCAAAGAACATCAGCTGGTCACAGGGTTTCCTCCACTCCGAGTTCAGTTCTTGGACCCCTTCTATTCACTACATACACGTCATCACTGGGACCCACTACATTAGCACATAGCTTCTCCTACTATTTGTGGTAAATCATCAAAAGCCGATAGATTCATTTGCAGGCAGTTTATTAAGAGTAGTCGTACAAGCAAAGTTCAAACAGGGCAGACAGACACAATGGAGACAGAGCAGAGACAATACCAGGTCCAGGCGAGAATTCAGGGTCACAGGCAAGAATCACAAGCGATAGTCCACAGGTCAGGGAAACAAGCAAGAATCAAGGTCGAAGAACAGTCCAAGTAGGCCACCAAATAAACAATCCGATCCGCTCAGTTATTGTCGGCAAAACAATACTTTGCGCTTAATGTAGGCCACCAGAAGCGGTTGGTCGTTAATTTAATAGATCCCTGGGTGCCTGCGCTGGGGGAATCATGAATGTGATGTAGCAATCTTTGACAGAGTGGTTCTGGAACATAGGTGCAGTCTTCGGGACATTCTGGAGGTGAAGGTTCTACAGCTTGAGCCTCAGTGATCTCGGTCATGATGTCCCAGCGAATGGGTGCAATGATTCTGGGAGATGGAATGATACACATTGGCGGACTGTGGGTAACTTGTGGATCAAACTGTCGGGAGAGAGCATCGGCTTTTCCATTTTTGGAACCTGGGATGTAGGTGATCTGGAAATCGAAGCGTGTGAAGAATAGAGCAGCCTGGCTCTCGTGCCTGGCGAGAGTTAAGTCTTTTAGTGCGTTGGATATACTCTAAGTTTCTGTGATCCGTGAGTACAGTGAAAGGCAATTTTGAACCTTTTAACCAATGTCGCCATGCCACCAAGGCTGATTTCATAGCCAAGAGCTCTCGATCACCCACGTCATAGTTCTGCTCTGCTTTGGTGAGTTTGCGGGAAAAGAAGGCAAAAGGATGAAGTTTGCCTGAATCCTGCCACTTGGCTGAAGTTCCTAATAAAGCAACGGTAGAAATTGGAAAAACCCAGGAACCACTGTAAATCTTTGATGGTGCGAGGAAGTGGCCAGTTGAGCACTGCGTTGACTTTACTCTCCACCATGGCCACACCGTCGCGGCCAATAACATAGCCCAGAAAGGATATGCTGGTGCGATGGAATTCTTTTTTTGTTAACTTGGCATATAGGTGATGCTGTATCAAAAGTTGTAGAACGTGTCTTACATGACGAACATGGTCCTGAGTTTTCTGTATAGATCAGGATGTCATCTATGTATACTATGACAAACCTATTCAGCTCGGCTCGGAAGATGTCATTAACTAATGCCTGGAAAATGGAGGGAATGTTTGATAGGCCAAACGGCATCAGCAGATATTCATAGTGCCCTGTGGAGGTTGAGAAGGCAGTTTTCCACTCGTCTTCTTCTTTGATCCTAATGAGGTTATAGGCACTCCTCAGGTCTAACTTTGTGTAGTAAGAGGATTTGCGGAGTTGTTCCAGAGCGGAGGGTACGATCGGGAGTGGATACCTGTATTTGACATGAACCTTGTTAAGTCCTCGATAGTCTATGATAGACTGCCATCCTTTTTTTTAACAAAAAAGAAACCAGCTGAAGCCGGTGAGGTTGATGGTCGGATGAATCCCTTTTCCAGTTCTTCCTTGATATAGGTTTTCATGGATTCTGTTTCTGGTTGGGATAGAGGGAAGATTCTGCCTCGGGGTGGCTTAGCGCCGGGTAGAAGTTCGATCGCACAATCTGTCTGTTGATGGTGAGGAAGTTGAGTAGCCCGGTCCTTACTAAAGGCCACTTTAAGGTCCGAATATTCATTGGGCAGATGCTTCAATTTGTTCTCGGTAAGAGTTGTGGTAGCTGAAGGAGCAAAAATTCCTCTCAAGCAGTTCTGGTGACAGCTTGACGACCACTTCTGGATTTCGTGAACTTTCCAGGAGATGATTGGGTTATGGAGTTCGAGCCAGGGGAGTCCCAGAATGATGGGGTGATCAGGAGAGTTAATGGTGAATAACCGGATTACTTCAGTGTGCATGGGGCTCAGCAAAAGCTTCAGGTCCTCTGTGATAAAGAGGACTTTTCCAGAGCCGAGCGGTCGACCATCTAGGGCTGCCACAGACATGCCAGGTCCACATGCAATGAGAGGAATAAACATACATTTAGCAAAAGCCTCGTCGATAAAATTACCCTCTATAAATGCTGTGGTAGTAATTCTTCGACCATTAATGTCATAGAATGAGGTAGAAGTTCATGACTCACCCTGGGTTGCATAGCTCGTGGTGGGCGAACTGGACAGCTGGCACGGATGTGTCCTGGTTGTCCACAGTACAGGTTGTCCCGTATGCGACGATCTCGCTCAGCGTCTGTGAGATCCGTCTTTCTGATCTGCATGGGCGTAGGTTGACTACTGGTGAATGGGAAAGGCCTCGGGAAGCTGGTTGGCCATCCGCGGCGGGAGCGCATGAGATTATCAACCTGGATAGCCAATTCCATTAGCTGCTCATAGGTCTTGCCTTCATCGCGGCAAGCCAGCTCGGACTGCAACTCATGACTCAACCCCTTGCGGTACAGTGCTTTTAGGGGTGCTGATGGCCAACCCGTTTGTGCTGCGAGTGTGCAGACCTGAGGGTGTAGTCCGTTGCGGAGCTAGTTCCTTGTTTCAAAGTGAGAATCTCCTCACTAGGATCCCTTCCTCCAGAAGCGTGATCGAACACTTCTCGAAACTGTTGTAAGAAGGCAACATAGCTGACAAATTACATACCCTGTCCTTGCCACAGGGCAGTGGCCCATTCCACTGCCTTTCCGGTGGGAAGTGAGCACGTCAACGATACTTTGGAGTCATCTTTGGGGAAACTGTTTGTCTGCTGGGGAGTGGCGGTGCTTTGTGTGAGCGTGGTGACAGCAGCGCTCAAAGATTGCACGGAAGCATTGAGTGTATGAAGCAACCTTTCCATCTCCTCACTCAAGCGAGTCAGTTTATCCAGCTGAGCGCGATAAGCTGACAATATGCTTCCCTGACGTTTAACTTCCTCAGTTAACTGATAGACTGCTGCTGGATCAGTCAAAAATCATCAAAATCCATTTGCAGGCAGTTTATTAAGAGTAGCCGTACAAGCAAAGTTCAAACAGGGCAGACAGACACAATGGAGACAGAGCAGAGACAATACCAGGTCCAGGTGAGAATCACAAACAATAGTCCAGTCACAGGTCGGGGAAACAAGCAAGATTCAAGGTCGAAGAACAGTCCAAGTAAGCCACCAAATAAACAATCCATTTCGCAAGGGTAACGCTCAGTTATTGTCGGCAAAACAATGTTTGTGCTTGACGGAAGTCAAGCGATCTCTTTTAAAGGGAAGTGGAAATCCCCTAGGTGTGTGGGTGAAATGGGTCCGGGTGTAAATAATACTCTGGCGAAAGTTCCCGCTGATGACTGTTGGACGGCGCCACAGAGGACCGCCCCACAACACTATTGCTGTGCTGATGACACACAGTTCTATCATTGATTTCAACCAAATGATCCAATGGTTGTGTCGTGATTTCAGATGTTCTCCTGTCTGGGTTCGTGGACTCTCTGTGTTCCCCTGTTCGTTTGCCCATCTTGTTTGTTGCCTTCATTATTGATTTGCTCCTCCCCCTTTTTACCTTGTTACCTGGTCTCTTTAATGTGTGCTCAATCCTGACCTCGCTGCCGAGTGTTCTACGAGTGTTCGAGAGCTATGTCCTCTGTTTTCCTGTGTCCCTATTATCGTTGTTTTGTACCTGGACTCTAGCTTGGCTACGGATTGCCCCTCTTGCCTCACCCCCTGGATATTGTTCCCAGATCATCGACCCACACCTGCCCTAGGACTATTCATATCTCTAGCCCTCAGTATAACTGTTCGGCAATGTTTGACCCTGCCTATATGACTGTACCTGTTAATCAGTTAACAGGTTTTAATTGAATCATTTTCTAGCATTTTATTATCATCTTCAATATGAAAGCAAATTGAAACGACATGGGGAAAAGTGATTAATTTTGGGGTGGAGTAATCCTTTAAAAACACAGAATTATTTGTGCCAGCCTACATGACTGTACCTCTATATTTTCCCTCTGCAGCATCTGTATGCCTGCCACATCTCGAGCATTGATGGTCACAAGGTCGTCTCCTGAAACTGAGGTGTATATACGTCCATTCGTCAAACAGCCAGACACTGTACACAGAAGCAGCTTGACCGCAGTGTTCTCCTCTTGGCCAAAGTATCCAAACCTGCAAAAAAGGGCAGCATTTCTATCTTTATAAATGTTTTTCTCTGGCCACAGAATGTGTTTAATAAGCTCACCTCAGAACCCTCTGCTCAGCGACAGGCCAGTCAATGTCCACATCGATATCAACACTGTACTCAGGCAGCATTTCATAGTAGGCGACCTTGCCCAACTAAACCACATAAAGAACAGATCAAAAAGTTTAAAGGAGTTTCACACATGAGTCATTCTTAAAAAAACATCAAAATTTGTTAAGTTAATTTTTCTAAAAAGCTGATTCTTACATTCTTAAAAATAAAGGTTCTTTATTTCCATCAACAGTTCCAGGAAGAGGCTTTGAATTCAATGAAAGCTTGAATCATAAAAGATTCTTTATAGTGGAATAAGCAGTCATATAATGCCAGATGTACTTTTACAAGTTGTTTGAAATGAAATGTGTGTTGGCAGTTTGTGTACACAACCACACTATTATGATTGATATATGGTTAACTTATGTTTGGTTCTGAATGGTAGGCACCTTTGATTTACCTAAATGTGTTTGCACACGTGAATCATTTACGATTGAGCCTCACCTACAGAAGCAGTCAACATTATGTCTTTTAATGAACCTTTAAAGGTTTCACTATGAATTTAATGTCTAAGACTATGAATATGGTTACAACATCCTCTGAGAGCACCTCAAAAAAGAGGGCTCCTGAAGATTTAAAGGGGAAGCACACAGAACAAAGTGTTTTGAAAAAAGCTGTTTTTTAAAGCATAAAATGGGTGTTTTTTAAATTTCCATTGAGAAATAAACAACAAACTATATTACAGAGTTTTCATTAAGACCCTAAAGAATCATATCAGTTTGTGAAAAAAATTTGCCTTATATGACCCCTTTAAAATGTGTCCTTTTAACCCATAAGGACCCGTACCATAGGAAAATCATGAGGCATATAAAACAGACTAAATGGGCCACTTATAACATGTTAATGCAGTTGTTTTTTATAATTCAATCCCTCCTTGTGAGAGATCTGTAATGTTACATATATATGACATTGGGCGTTAATGATAATTTTTTTATGTTACATGTATGTTACATTTAGCATGTACTTCTCAATTAAAAAAACAACAACATTTTATCAGTTTTTTGCTTTATAAGAGCTTTTTTGCTTTCCACAGGATACATTAAAATGATTACTTTACTGGGAAAATAAAACAAAAACCTTTTTACAGTTTTTGCATTTTATTAGCTTTGCCGAAATTTTTTTCAAAACTACATAATTGTGACCATTACATTTTACTTTACTCTTTTGTAACGTATCAAAATTCCACCTTTTCATGTATATGATTTAACCAGAAATACATTTTTAGATAACTTGAAAATATGCAAACTGAATGAAAAGTCTGTAATGTTACATACAGTATATATGTATGACATTGGGCGTTTATGACAAAATAAATAATGACCTCACACTTGAGGTCAACGTGTTAAATATGCTTGTAGATTTGTTTTGAAATGTGCAGCAGAAAATATACAACACCAACTGATTCAGCTAAATTAAATTGAGCAGCTCATTACCATTTATCTTAATGTGACAAATATGTCATATCAAAACTCCGCCTACTGTTATAATGTAACAGCCCGATGTGACATATATGTCACATCAATATCTTCGTAACTTGTTTAAATTAATTTGTTCAAGAAATGCATTAAAACCAGGTTAAGTGGATATGTTATTAAAACATTAGAATTGTTGCATGGGTTGAAACATACCTTTAGTAACAAAAACTAACATTTTTAAAAATTGCTGAATCTGCAACAGGTGGGGTCCAGACAGACCACCATTTTGGAAATGTTGTCATGGCAACAAAAAATGCAAATGTTGTCACATGACACATGACTGAGTGTTGATTATGTGTCACTTAAGGTGCGTTCACACCGGACGCGAATGAAGCGTCAAGCGCGAGTGATTTACATGTTAAGTCAATGCAAAGACGC
>JAUCNO010001399.1:0-11196 GCA_032353835.1 Enteromius viviparus | reverse complement strand
GATTTTTCTTTTTTTCCAAAAATCCTTAGGATAGTAAGTAAAGATCATGTTCCATGAAGGTATTTAGTCAATTTCTTCCTGAAAATATATTAAAACGTAATTTTTGAATGGTAATATGCATTTATGAGATGCATAACTTATAAAGGTGATTTTCTCAGCATTTAGATTTTTCTGTACCCTCAGATTCCAGATTTTCATATAGTTGTATCTCCGTCAAATATACATCAATGGGATGCTTATTTATTCAGCTTTCATATCATGTATAAATCTTAATTTCGAAAAATGAACACTTATAACTGCCTTTGTTGTCCAAGGTCACATTTACATGTAGAAAATCATTAGAAAATCTTGGTAATCAATCTGTCAGAAAGTGTGGGAACAGCTGGATTTGTATATCCAAAACGAGTGTTTCAGAATACAAGCACCCTCAAATCCCATCTATATGCTCATCAGACACAGTTGTTTAGTGACTAAATCGTGACTAGTGGTCTAAATATTTAGCACCCCGAAGATGTTTTAACCCTGAGAAGTCGGAAGTTTAAATAAGTATGTAGTAAATAATATGAGGGATTGTTTTTTCTTTGACCCTTCGCTTAGACAGTGATCCATCTCTTTTTGAGAAAGCCCTTAAAATATCACGTACCCCAGCATAAGGAGGGTTATTTGAGGAGGAGGGCTGAATGAGGAGCTTGGCAGCACTTCAGTATCTGTTTATGCAGCTGTTGCATGTCCTGCATCCATGTTTAAACATGCATCTGTTTAACAGTGTCCGCTTTTTCCACTCAGAATTTCGAATAGGTTAAAACATCCTCCTCCCTTTTTTCCTTTCTTTTTTGTTGGTTTGGAACGAGGCCTTCACATGCCTAAAGGCCTGAAGTTAATGAACAGTGAAGTGAGTGTTGAGCCGAAGGGAATAGATTTTGTCAATGTAAAGTTATGAGTGTTACAGAGTTTATCATTAACTGTTCTGTATACATGTGCAGACCTGAAAGAATGAGAAGAGGCGTTTCCTCATTTTGCCCTCATATCCTTCTCTATTGAAGAAATATGCAATACGAGCTAAGCTAATTCGAAAGCATTTGTGGCATAATGTTGAACTATATATATATTATATATGGTCAGTAATATATTTAATGGTTTTTAAAGATGCTTCTTCTGCTCATCAAGGCTGCATTTCTTGGATTAAAATATAAAAAAACTGTAATATTGTGAAAGATTATTTCAATTTAAAATAACTGTTTTCTGTGTGAATCTATTTTAAAATTAAATTCTTTACTGTAATACAAAGCATCATTACTCAAGTCTTCAGTGTCACATGATTCTTTCAGAAATCATTCTAATATGCTGATTTTTTTGTATCAGTGTTAGAAACAGTTGAGCTGATTAATAGTTTTTTTTAGGATTCTTTGATCATTAAAATATAAGAAGAGAAGCATTTATTTAAAATGGATAATAAATATGGATAATTAAATGAAATAAAAACTCATAGCATAGATTTACATTTTAGAAATGTTTTATATTTGGTAAAAGTTATGTATTTTTTTTTACTTATTCATCAAAGAATCCTGAGGGAAAAAAATAAAATAAAAAAATAACAGGTTCCAAAAAATATATTTGGCTGCACAACATTGACAATTCATAACAGTAATTAATTCAGTAATAAATCAGCATATTAGAATGATTTCTGAAAGGATCATGTGACACTGAAGACTTTAATAAATTACATTTTAAAATATTCACCCAGAAAACAGTTATTTTAAATAGAAATAATATTTCACAATATTACAGTTTTTTTCTGGATTTTTAATCTAATAAATGCAGCCTTGATGAGCAGAAGAAACATCCTTAAAAACCATTAAATATCTTACTGACCCCAAATTCTTGAACGGTAGTGTATATATATATATATATATATATATATATAGACACACACATACATACAGCAAATATATAATATACTGGTGTATACTGAATAATATATAATATTATACAGAAATAATAATATACATTTACATCATTATTGTATGACAACGCAAAAACGGCATTAAGACATCTGCATAAAAACATTTTAATTCTGGAGAAATGGAGTCTTTGGGTTTGTTGCTGTGGATATTTTTAGATCTCAGTGAATGTACTATTCTGTTCGCTCTGTTCCTGAAAAAGTATGTTGTGAAATGACAACATAAACCATATCCCTTAACCCACATTTGGACGGCATCTCGAGGAAAATATGTTCCTGGATACTTCTGAGAGGTCAGTAATTGGGCATTTGCTCTGAAGACCAATCTGGCATATAGCATAAGAATAAATACTTTAATAATTGATTTTTCCGCCTGCTTCACCTTTCACCTCTTTTTCACTCTTTTAATAAAAAAAAAAAAACTTATATCTTGAGTCAGGCACACCCAGATCATAATTTTCCCATCAAAATAAAATTCTTCAAATGTTTAGGTGTTCATCTCATCCCTAGCTTTTGTATTTCCAGGAAATGTATCCTGGATTCTTCCCTTATTCCTAGTGGGATAAACCAATCCCACACTTCAGCAGGTGGTGGAGCAGAACATGTTCAGACATGCACACAAAAACAGCAGAGGAATACACTCATAAAATGATGCTTCATAATATTCTCTCATCCACAACCAGACTACATAAGATAAGTGACATTACATGTAGATAACAGATTAGATAAGTAATTTAATTTAACTTAATTTAATTTTAGGCTCTATTTTATTATATTATTAATATATTAAATTATGTAGATTAACACGCATTTAGTGTACTTATTTGCGTCACTGTGTCTTTAAAAAATTCCTCCCGCCTTTTGCTCAAAGTTCCGCGGTGACTGTCAACACGAAACATGTGCGAGAAACGCGGAAGTAAACTTATTATATTCCACATAATGTAAACGCATCAAATAAACACGACTTTTTGCTTCTGCAAATGATAGTTTTACAGAAACGCGAGACCGGAAATTGTCTTAAACGTTACAGAAACGTCACGTCCATGAAGAATTACGCGCCTAAACTCCAGCGTTGTAAGTGTTTTATCGTCAAGTAAAGTGATCATTCAGTGAGTTTGTGACTTGTTTACATGATATATAACTTATTATTCTGTTTAAAGGTTCGGTGAAGTCTTTTCCAAGCACTCGTAGACGTTGTTACACGCTGTGATTTAGTTTAGTGATTTAGCCACAACAGAATGCCTTTAGGTGCCTTTACAGTGATTTACCATGGTAACTGTAGTAACCTCTAAAATAGCGTAGATAATGCAGTTATTGTTACTAAATACAGCAAGTTCTTATTACCCACCACTGTCATTAAGTAATAAATAAAAAATTGACAAAAAACTAAAGTTAGTAAAGGCAGTGAAATTACTATATAACACACACACACACACACACACACACATATAATATGAATATATATATATATATATATACACACATGAATGTATGTGTGTATGTGTACACACTGAAATTAAGTATGCCATGATATGCTGTGATTTTATTGTGAGTATACACACACTTATATACTTCTATAACAATTAAATATCAGAAATTTGTTTGCATTTATTTATTTTTATATTTCATTATTTCTATATATTGGGATTTTTATTGAGTTATATTTATTTCTTATAGACAAGAAAATACTGAATAGTACATATATGAATTATTAAGATAAATATTAAATAATAATTAAATATAAATACAAATATTTATGAGGTTGCTATTTTTGAGGTTACTACAGTATATATAATACGTTATTAAAAAGGCTATTATGCATTGATAAAATGTATGAATTATTTTTCAGCAGTAGTTCAATGCTCAGGTGCTTCACTTTTACTCACTGTGCAGTTCATTGTTACGTTTTGATTGAATGTGAGCTTTTCTAATTAACGCCTTTCTTTCTCTCTGAATGATGTTTTGTCTCTCCAGTGCAGGGGCTTGTCTGAACATGGCCGCCCAGTCTAGAGATGTGACCCCACTGCGGTGATGGTAAGATGAAGACGGAGGTGACAGATTCATCTCTCCTTCGTTTTTCTCAGTATATGATGTTTGTAGGAGGAGCTGAAGAAGAGAAGAGAAGAAGGAGAACATATTGGTGGGGTTTCAGCTGAAAGAGGAGCGATGATGGGGACGGAAGTGGGTCTGCTTTTACCTGGCTCACAGTTGGAGGAAAGTCCACCATTAGGACTCTCTCTTTCCTCTGACCAAACGGACACCTGGGCTACGTCCATCTTGTCGTCCTCTTCCTCCTCCTTGCCCTGTCTCTCTCCTCCTCTTCCTCTGTCGGTGGGGTTGGATGGGGTGCTGTCAGAGGAGCGACTGGTTCTGGACGTGTATCGGGGCGGTGGAGATGTTCTGCCTGTGTTTTGGGAGCGTGTTCAGGAGCGGATGAGAGGCCTACAGTACCTCAGACTGGGTTCAGAGGATGAGGGGGCGCTAGAGAGAGCACTGAGTGTCCTGCCCCGGCTCACACAGCTACGCTCTCTGACCATCAGAGGTATACAAACACATCTATCTATCTATCTATCTATCTATCTATCTATCTATCTATCTATCTATCTATCTATCTATCTATCTATCTATCTATCTGTCTATCTGTCTGTCTGTCTGTCTGTCTGTCTGAATAATAATATTAATATGAATAATATTTTTCATGAGTTCATATTGTCTCTCTGTTTTGTTTCTGTGTCAAGGACACCGTTTCCATAACCCTCAGGGTGACCCTCTCCCCGGCCTGCTCTCCTCTCTCCCTGACTCCGTCTCCTCTCTCTCTCTTCTCGTTCACCTTGATCTCTCCTTCAACCGTCTCTCCTCTCTTCCTCCCTGTCTCCTGTCTCTGTCTCATCTCTCGGATCTCCTGCTGTGTCACAATCATCTGAGGGGTCTGCCGGAGGGCCTTGGAGCGCTGGTGTCCCTGCGGCGGGTGAGTCTGCTGGGGAACAGGCTGGTGGATCTGCCCCATGGTGTGGGCCTCCTCTGCAGGCTGGAGGAGCTGGACGTGTCCTTCAACCAGCTGGAGAGACTTCCAGATGAACTCGGACATCTACAGGACTTACAGAAACTACAGCTGTCAAATAACAGGCTTCGATGGCTGCCGGAGACTCTAGGTGAGGAACACACAAACAAACACACACAGGAACATGTTGGGATTTCACATTTCATAGGAACTGTTATCTGGTAAAACTGTATTTTTTGTTCCTAACCCTACAAAGAAAACTTTTACATTTAGTTTATTTGTTTAGTATGATTTACTAATTGTAATTATTATAAGTGTTTTTTCTCATTCCTTTGTTATGTCCCCACAAATATAAAAAATCAAGATTTTTTCTGTACCTGAGGACATTAGGACATGATAGACTAACCATTTGTTAACCTAGCTGTTTTATTCCATGTTAAAGGAATAGTTCAACCAAAAATGAAAATGCAAAATGGTAATTATTTTGAAGCTCCATAAATCATATATATCTGTCATAAAACTAACCTGTACGCCTTCGGGTTGGCTCGGGGGTGAGCAAGATATGGGGTAATTTTCAGGTGAACTGTTCCTTTAAGATCTAAGGGTATTTTCACTGCAAGAATTGTAAAAAGAATTAATCATAAAAATAATAAACATATTTGTTATTGTAACTGTATTTAATATTTAAAAGATTACAAGACTATTTTCATAGCAAATTAATAAACATTTTTGATAATAATATTTAATAATTATTTTATATTTATTCACAAACAAGGTAAGCGATAAACAATAATTTAATATTGTTAATATAAAAACAATAATAAATAATTTATATACAAAAAATGTATTCAAGATTTTTAGGTGCTTGGAATAAAACAAAATATTTATTTTATGTTCAGTATAAATTGTTTTTCCAAATAAGGATGTTCTTTGATGTATGCAACTGGAGGTTTTGGCTGATTTATCTGATTTCTGTAAACAATTTTATCCTTAAAATATTATTAAAAACCCTTTTTTTTTTTGTAGTGTAAATGTCAATATGTCCTGATGAGTCCCAAATGACCATCCTCTGCTTTACATGATGCTATTGTGGTGTCAAAAATAGTTTTATACTATGCCAACTACTGTTTCATAATGATTTCAGAATGAAAATCTAGTATTTATGACGTGGAGGTGGCTCGTTCTGTCTTTCAGGGTCTCTCCGCTCTCTAAGGCAGCTGGTAATCCAGAGTAATGATCTGAGGAGTGTTCCTGAATGCTTGCGCTCTCTCCCGCTGCTTGTCAAACTGGACTTGAGAAACAACCCACTGGGTCGACCGCCGACGCCTCCCCTAATCGCCCACGTGACCCCAGGTCACTGATGCTGCTTAAATCTAGCTCATATTACATTATTGTACTGAAAAGGTTTATAAAAACAAAAACAACCTTCAACAAGCATATGACTATTATGACCGACTAGACAGACTAGTGTATTATATCAGGCTTTTATTACATAATATATTCTGGATAGAATTTTTTGCATTGGTGGATGATGACACCTAAACAAACTAAGCCTGTTTGACTCTGTTCATGCTTTACAGTTCTAGAAGAATCTGAGATCCCAGAGCTGCACCTTGGGTTTGATCAACACAGGTGAAATGAGCTAACCTTCATTTATCATTCAAAAGTTTGAGCGGATTTGGTGTTTCTGAAAAACGTCTACAAGACTGTAATATTCAGCATCATTACAGTGTCACATGATCCTTTAGAAATCTTTCTAGCATGCTGATTTGCTGATAAAGAAACAGGATATTAATATTATTCGTAGTAGTAGTAGTATGTTAACGATTAATTGATTAATTGATAGATAATTTAAACGACGATCGATTGTGGAAATGATCGAAAATTGACATCCCTATTATGCAGGGTTAAAAAATTGTCTTTTAAATATAGTATGCAGTATACATTCAATAATGCTAGTTTCAAACTCTTCTCTGTCCAATAGTTTTCAAGTATCACCTGCTGGCTGTCACGTGTTCCTTCCGGGAGGGGCGGAGCTCTTGTTTCCACGGAGATGTTTAAGTGTAGTCACACGACTCCAGTGGGCGGAGAGGAGACCAGACAGAAAGTGGGTGTGGCTAGAAGAGCATGACATCCTCTTGAGTCGGCGGCTGGAGCTCCGCCCACACGGAGCCATGTTTGAGAAGGTTACCGTTTTTGTTTATCAAGCTGTTTTAATGACATCTTTCCACGACTGAAACACAGATTGGCCGATTATGTTAGGCATGAACTGTTAAATGAAAATCACAACGTAGTCTACAAATATATGCCACCTGGCCGTTTCATCGCATGCATGCATGATACCAATAGTGTAGGAAAAGCAAAAAAAATATTGATTTATAATTGAGCCGTCTAATGAAATAAAATACACATAAGATATAGACAATGGATTTTGGGTATAATAATAATAGTACAACACTATTTTAATAATATATGTAAAATTATAAATACAAATATAGTATTTTTTACTTTATAATTATACTTACTGTAATAATATTATAATTAACTATAATATAATAATAACTATACTATATGTAATTTTTAATGATGTTTAAAATTGATTTTATTATAATAATTATATTGATATTTTTTTCCTGTGTCACTCTTTTAGCCGGTAGAGGTGTGTATTCCGTATCACAAAGCACGGAAAGGTGATGTTGTGGTTCGCAGGTTTGACGGTCGGTCTTGGATGACACTACCCACCCTGACCAGGAGGGGAAGTGAGAAACACAGCTGCAGGCCGGGAGGACGCCCAGCGCGGGTGAGTGAATCAGACCCCTCTCTGCCCAGAACCTGTAAGCCCTCCTGAGAGCATTAATGCTGATCATCTGTGTGTCTGCAGTTGGCCTGCTGCAGGGTGTCACAGTTCTCGTGGTTTGTGGCCGTCTCGCGTCCGTTCCTGGACAGCTGCTCTGTGTCTCCAGACGGGGCGCTGCTGGTGTCTCAGTTTGACCCCGGGATCAAACTCACTTTCCCTCCAGCCTGCACAACAGAGACCCGTATGGTCACAATGCAGGTCTGTATATGAGTGTTTTTGTCATTAATCTATACTAAAATTATGATAGTGATACAATATGATATTTATTTTTATGTTATGGCCAAAAAACATTTCCAATAAAAGTTTAAAACCTATATTGTTATAAAGTGACTTTTTAAGTCTCATTTATATACCATTGTAGTTTTTAATAATATAGTTTTTGTACATTTTTTGGATGTAAATAATTCGTAAAAAAAGTTTTTTATTTTTTTTTAATTTTATTTTATTTGTCATACGAAATCATACGACATGTAGGGAAATGCTTTTTTACTGTCTTACCCAAATATATTTTATATGTATGCATATACACACAAGCATATATTTTAAAATATTATATTGTATAGAAATATTTTTAATATATACACAATTTGTTTTTTTAAATATATATATGCATGTGTTTGTATTTATTATTACTTAATAAAAATAAAATATTAATAAAAATTACCCCTAATTCTAAAAATTAACTTCTGATCAGCCTGATGCCAATAATTAAGGTCATTTTATTTACAAAAATACTAAACTTTAGCTGATACTGTTACAGTCACTTATCGTTCAGCCTTCTGTGTTTATGTATTCTGCTCCATTTCTATTCTAGGTCCTGCAGGTGGCGCTGTCTGAGGTGCAGGACCTGGCCGGAGACCCTCATGCGAGTGCTAGCCCACTGCTGTGCCTCTCTCAAACTCCCAGCATGCACTTCCTTCAGCCAATCAGAGTGCAGATTCCTCTTCCACCTGGATTGACTGGTATTGCATCACATTCACTCTTCATTGCTTTCCAGGAAACAGTTTAATTGTTAAACCGAGCAGATCGTAAACTTTATTAGAGTCTTGTTCATGCCCGAGTGATCTAAGTTCACAGACATGAATGCTGTTTAAATGTATGCAATTCCGT
The DNA here is from genome assembly GCA_032353835.1 of Enteromius viviparus. NCBI lineage: Eukaryota > Metazoa > Chordata > Actinopteri > Cypriniformes > Cyprinidae > Enteromius > Enteromius viviparus. The sequence goes on along the minus strand of JAUCNO010001399.1, from coordinate 2,268 downwards.
ATTCATCTTCAACACTGTTGTTTTAGCATTAAAAACCCATAAACTTTCATTGTGTCAGATGTTGAACTTTGAACTTGAAATTTTTTATGCAGCTGAACCACTTAGATGCATGCTTATTTAAATCACCCCAAGAGTCAATGTTTCAACAGCACATTTACATGTTCTCTGATGTTGGTTAATGGTCACAGGAAGTAAAAGTAAATAGAAAAAATATATTTTTTTGGTAAGAGTTTTATTTAGATTTTGTGTCAGGACTAAAGTGGACTCGTACCCCTTTTTAATCGTAATTAAAAAATGTAAAAAGTGTTTCAGTTCACATTATATTTGCACTAGGATTTTAAGAACCCAATCAAACCAATTATTATTATGTTTAACTTGAATTATAAACATAAATAATTTACCATAATTTTAATTGTACACTGCAAAGTTATAATATTTGTATAATTCTCTTAATTGTAAGCTTTTATTGTGACAAAATTCTAAATTACTACGTAAAAAATACAAATGACTTTTGGCCACGTAAATGTGCCTCTGCAAAACGGATATAAATCTGATGTTGCCTCTATAACATAGCAAAGCTGTGTATTGCAGTATATTTTAACTGTGTGTGTGTTTGTGTGTTTAGGACACATGGTGGACATGTCCCGTTTACACTTGATGCATGGGGACCCCACGGCCCACACCTGGACTGACATCACCGCTCAGGTGTCGCTTTATGTCACGCACATCTACGCCGTTTTCTCCATCACACACTTCTCATGGTGAGCATCTATAAACACATACTGTCTGTCATATATTAGTGCTGTTAATCGATTAAAAAACATTAACTAATCACATTTTATCTGAAATAAATCATGAAAACTGCCACACCTAACATACTCCTATTGTTTACATCCAAGACAGTATATTTTAAATATTTGCTTGATGCAAAAACTTTTGTGACTAAAGGTGAGTATTGCTATATTCTTTTCTCTTTCACTGTATCCTCGGGAGGTCTTGTTTGTAGGGTGCATACATCATCAAGGATGTCTTAATTAAGAAAAGTAATTGTAATAGAATTATTATGTTATTTCTTGTGAGGTTTAAAGTATTGCCCCGATGACGCATGCAGTTTTCAAATGACTTTTTTATACATATCATTACGCTTTAATATGAAGTTATATGCAGCATTACAGTGTTTATACAAATAATTCTGCGCATTTATGTGTGTGTGTTTAGGTATTGGTTGTGGTACACCACTCACAGGTGTGTTAGTGGGGTCGTCAGGAAGATGTATCACCGCTTGAAACAGTTCCGGGTTCGATTTCTGGCCCTACAGAGAAAAAGCGACCTAGAGCAGGTTCTGCTGCAGTGCCTGGCATCAGACAAAGTGAGAGTATGAGCTCATGTGAGGGCTTTCGTTGCTATGTTGTATTAGGTCAAAGGAGTTCAGCCTTAATCTCTGTCCTATATGTGTAATGAAAGGTGGATATTTGGGTTTTGGTAGTCAGGTTGACATGCATGCAAGGTCAAAAAACACTTTCGTTCTCTTATAAAAACTTTGCAGGATGTTTTAGTTCACTAAGAGCTGTGTTACTCTCTGCATGAAAAGTAATTTGCAAAAATCCATAAGAGGGCCACTTTAAACTCTTACAGGAAGTCATTTTATGAACTCGTTCATACTGCAGTTACTGTATAGGTTATGTGCAGATTCATATGACATGCTATATCTTAATCTGTTGTGGTTTTTGTCTCTCTTTAGGCTGAAGGCAGATTGGTGTCTCTGTCGGAGCAGTATGAAGGTCCTCAGCCGTCTGAGTTGTGCGTACTGCTGGAGGGAGAGCAGTTTTTTGCTGGTTTTGAGAGAGGCATTGACATAAACGCAGGTGGAAATGCACTACAGCCAACTATTAAACAAATTAAAGGGGTCATATGATGCGATTTCAAGTTTTCTTATCTCTTTAGAGTGTTACAAGCTGTTATTGCATTGATAAGATCCCTAAAGTTGCAAAGACTAAAGTCTCAAATCCAGAGATCATGACTTGGCCACACCTCCTTAAACAGCTCGTTTAAACATGCATCATTTCTAATGTGTTTTATTGTTTTTGTGTCATTTTCTTCAGACGCTTGAGGTATTCGGCCAGTCACAGTGCTCTGGATAGCTGGCCAATCAGAGCACATCTTGCTTTTTTTAGAATGATGAGCTTTGTACTAGGGCTGTCAACGGATTAATCATGATTAATCACATCAAAATAAAAGTTTTTCTTTATATAATATATTTGTATGTAC
>JAUCNO010001398.1:5343293-5353730 GCA_032353835.1 Enteromius viviparus | reverse complement strand
GAAACTATGCTTCTAACCACAGGTCCAGTGCTGTAGTTCAAACCACGTACGTTTGTGACGTTGACTGCGAATGTTCGAATCGTTGAACTATGCTGGTAACGACGGAACTTGCGACCATAGTAGGCTAACTAAGCCTTTTAGAAACGCACCCCTGTTCTGTAGTTATTGGCACTGTCAACCCGACACTTTCAAACAGACTTTAGCATTATGTTTCTTGCTTCACTGAGATGAAGTTAGCTCATACTCACTTGGGTTTGGAATATATGGCTTGACTTGCAAGCTTCTCTTGACTTGCATTTCGTTTGTACAATGCTAAAATAAAAAAAAAGAAATCAACAAGAGATGATTGTGTAATATTGGCTTTGCACAGAGTGTTTTTACACTGTCTGAAAAACAGAACTCCACTAACCATTTTACCATGGCAAAGTTTAACTGCACATTCGAGGTCCCACGAGCTGGACGGCAGGTCCTGAAGCATCTCAAAGGAGAAGCTGATTCTTTTAGGACAGTCAATATTATAGCACGCCTCCTCTTTGAACTGCATTTTCCTCTCCACTGGCATGGAGCGAACCCAACAGCTGCTGACCTTAATGTTTAAGGACATCTCTACTGAACTCTCACTTGAGATCTGGTATGAAAAAATGAAGAAAAATTTTTTTTTGACTGAGGTCAAACAAACTGAGGTATTTTCATTTATAGTGTTGGTATATCAGAACCTTTTAGACTGACAGAGTCAACATGATTATAAATAAATTTTCTATTAATTAATATGTTTTAGAAATTCTTTCTTTCTGCCATTATGTGGCCTTTTAGTTGTTTATCAATATGGATTTTTTGGTTGCATTTGTTGACAAAGGTGATTTACAGTACCTACCCCCATTTTACAGAAAAAGTTATAAGGCTAGTCCCAGACGAAAATGCATGTTTGAGCTGTCTCATCTGAAAATATCTGTAATGTTTTCTATAACTTTTATTTTTATAAAAAGCTGCTTAAATATCTTAATTTAACCAAGGCCTAGCCCTGCCTTAAGCTAAGTCCCGTCTGTGAAACTGCACCATGATATCACAAAATTTGGCTAATAGTACGTAAGATTAGAAATTAGAAATAAATAATTTGGAATTTACCTTGGCAGGCAAGAAACATATTTACATATTTTGAAAGCATTTATTGATTCAGCAAACCCTACTACCCAATTAAAGAAAAGGATGTCAAAATAAAAGTCTGCAATCGTCAGCCAAATGGTTTCATTAATAAACTCACTGTGAGTTTGGGTTGCTTATAATGTGGAAATGAGAATATTTTATAAATCTATTGTCAACAAATGAAAAGCTTTAGCTGTTTTCCACCAAATTAAAAGCTCCATAGATGCAATGAAAAGCAATGAAATTTACACAACCATGAATATTAGTATTATAAGTTAGTTTACCATTGCTCTGTAAAATTTGAAGTATTATTATTAAAAAAAAATAATTTTATTCAATTATGAATGAAAACAAAAAATAAAGAAATCTATAATTATTGTACTGTTAAATATTTAAAAAACAGTTTATTATATTAATATTGTACTTTGTATATACCAAATAATAAAAAGGTAATAGTAATAATAAGAATAATAACAAAAACAATCAAATTTATAATGTTAATTTGAATAGTAAAAGATTGTAATAACATTTTTTTGTTAATATTAATAATAGTTTGTTCGTAGCTGATTAAATGCCTGTTGCTGAAAGCTGCAAATAGTGGTTATGCAGAAATCACAAAATAATGTAGAATATATGAGCCCTGAGAATCATATACCTCCGCATAGACCCTCATGTCACTCTGAATTTTGCTGCTGGGATCCAGAGGCAACTTGTAGTCCGAAGATGAGAACAGCTGCATCTGAAGTACAGAGACAGTGGGTGCTGGTGTGGTGTGCTTCACTTCTGCTGGTACTACAGGTGAAGAAACAGGACAGCAGACAGACAAATCTCAATAATACATTTAATAAAGGCTTACAAGATTTTTTCTGGAATGAGTGCACATCAGGAGAACTGTGTGTGTCTGCAGGGTCTGTATGTTAATACGAATTGAACAGATTGACCCTAAATGCTTGTGAGTATCCCATGAGGAAACTCAAGCACATGAAAGAAGAACCTCAAATGAGATTACAATATCAGCTGTTTCTCTTAGACAGAAGTTAGATTAAATAGAGAACAAAATTGAGGCTTTAATTTTAGTAACTTTGTTTTAGTGCCTTTGCTTTTCTCCTGAGAAAGGAATCAAATTGAACTTCCAGATCAAATGAATTTAGCTGCTCTCCAAATTCATTTCATAGCTCTGCTCTGCATGAAAACAATCATCTCGCTTGTGTCTATTTTGATTTCTTCTTCTAAAAAAGTCCTTTATATCATGATTTCTGGTATTTTAAAGGCCATATGGGACTCTGAAAAAATAGCCTAGAACTACACAATGATGCTTGATCTCTGATCAAAATAATGCCCAGGCTAATGAGAGAGAAAGAAGATCTACAGCACAGTACCTGTGGGGGCCGTACTGTCCCTGATCCACAGCTCGATGTGTGACACGTTCAGACGGATCTCAGAGTAGCTGGTGATGGAGGTGCTCTTGTAGTATGACAATATCTTCCGTCTGATTTCTCTAGGGTCATCTGAGAAATCATACTGAGGACGCAAACTCATCCCACTGAAGGTTATATGATTGTTACACTGTAAGAGAGAAAACACATAGTCATACAGAATTATATGCTATTTAATTTTTAGGTATGGCCAAGTCAGCTAAAATGGTCAATCAGGTAAAATGGGCCAAATAAGGTTGTAGTGTGTCTAAATTTGAACAGATTTTGCATTGTTGCTTTAACACTTGTTGACATGTAACAATCATTTAGATAGGGTATAAATAGCTAAATAGATAGCAGTGTAGGGTGGTACAAGAAGCTTATCAGAGAAATTGTCATTCATCATTAATAAGGGTTACTAATAAAGCAATTATAAGTAAGCTCACCAACAAAGCAAAGGTTTATGAACATTTTTTTTAAATGGTCTTTCAAATAAACAAGTTTGATTAAAATAAATAAATACAATAAATAAATAAATAAATAAATACATTTTAAAAATGTAAAGAATATAATTAAAAAAATCATGTGCAACAAAAATTTAACAGAATTATGAGACATAAACTCATAATTGTGAGCTGTACATTCACAATTTAGACATATTTGTCTTACTCTGATTATAATTTATATTTAAGTTGTAATTTTGAGATGTAAATTTAGAATCTAAAACTTTTTTCCTCAGAATTGTGAGTTTATGTTGAAAAAAAGCAAGAATCCTGAGATATAAACTCACAATTGCAGGTCTGTTTGAAGCTTTTTTCTCAAAATTATGTGCATTATTAATTGCAGGATGTGAACTCTGAATTGAGATGAGAACGTTTTCAGAATCGTGAGATGTAGAAGTAAGAATTGTATTATGTATTGTAACTGTAAATGTGACTTTATATTTAAATGTTAAGTTACTTTAGTGAGTTAACTTGCACTATGGATTTTCTTAAACTTATGACTTATGAAAAGTCAGAATACAGCGGCACCAGGAGCCTCTGTGCTTCGGGCATCACAAGTTCAAGTCCTGGCTCGCAGACCTTACCCGATCCCAACCCCCATCTCTCTACCACTTCGCTTCCTGTCAGCTACGATCTGTCCTATTAAATTAAAGGCAAAATTGCCCAAAATAATAATAATAATATTAACAATAATAATAAAAAGAGAAGGCGGAATAAATTACGGATTGCAATGCAAAGAAAAAAAAAGTTATATAAAAAGTCCCTTTTTATATTTGTGTTCTGTGGTAATGAACGTTGACGTGTCGTTCTCACCAGCAACTGGATATCAGTTCCGGTGATGTTCCACTCAGTGCCTGCTGGACCTCTAAGGACCACTTTAGACTTGGATGGTAAATGCACAGAAACACTCCTGAAAAGACAAAAAAGCCACATTAATGCAATGTTGATGACCAAACTCAAAAAAAAAAGTGATTGCATTTTAACCTTTATCTTCAGACAGAAGAGATGTGGGGGGAAGCAATGGCATAAGAAGAGAGATAGAACTAAACTATCTTTAAAAACAGACAAATCAACTTCGACTCTATACTGTGCAGATAATGAGTAAAAACGTCCAGAAGAAGTGAAGCACCATCTCAGTAAGAGTAGAAGCTGCATTTTGGACCGGTCATGGCTGAAATAAATGAATCTGCAGATTTGGCATATATTCCACTGTGAAGTTTCAAGGTGCCGTTTACCGTATTTTGATGTCATCTGGAATATTGATCACGTGCAGATGTTCCTCAGGATGATTTGTGAGACATGATTTGAGCTCATCAGATGTACGTGCCAGCTTCAGATCAATGAACTGTTTATCTGCTGGTGATTCCAGCTCCAGGTTACACGTTGATGGTCGCTGAGCACCTGAAAGAGTTCAGAGTTTCACAGATGACCAGATCACAAGCACACATCTTAAGAAGCGACTATCGATGCAGAACTTAGGCCCGTAGCTATAATTCTGTCATCATTCAGTCTTGACAGTTTACAAGAATCTTTAGCGTCCGCTGCTGAAGTGAATGAGTCTTGAGAGAGTTGAGAGTTGTGAGTGAGGGCGCAAGCACAGCGTGTTGCCAGATTCAGCTACATTAACCAATTTGTGGACTCATCTTTTCTGCTTAATTTAACACTTTAGAAGGTCAATAAAGTAGGACGTTTCAGCTTAGGGTTAACGATATCTTTCTCTTAAATTTTTTGCAAAATATTTGAAAATGTCGGTTTATTTTTTTGTCGTTTTAATTGCAATATTTGGCAACACTGCATCGCCAACACTTAAACTGAAAACAAACAAAAAAGCCCATGGACAGGTTATTGCTAACAGGATGCAATATTCGTTACGGGAAACTCAAAAATGATATTATCTCTCAGAAACGTTATCAACATTGCCAAAAACAACAACACACTAGTACACAAATCTGTAGACGTAGGTTACAGAATGAAATGGAATGAAATAAAAGCCTACACAAACACTAGCTAGCCAAAGTCTATGTTATGTCATTTAGTACAGTAATTAAATTTTCACAAATCATGATATGAACAAGAGCACTAGACAAACTTATAAGCTATATAGCAATGGTTATTAATAAAAAATTATAACAGTAATATGTATTGTTGAATGAATAATAAACAATTGATAAAAGTATCCACCCCTATCAATTGTAACACATTTTGATCCAATAGACAGAGTACGATTTCAAAATTATCATCCCTCCAAAACAGAGCCTCAGACCCCTACAGGACATCACTCATTTTCAAAGCCTGGCTATGGCTATGCATTAACTTACCCGTTATCCCGGTGAAAGTGATGTCCGTGGCATCTTGCGCTGTGGTGAAGGATGTCACTCCACCGAACTTCTGTTCTGCCCATTGCAGAACTTCAGAATCACTGTCTGTGAATGGGGCAATGTGTATTTTTCGATGTCCTGTCTTTGTCAGGTATATATTTATAGTCTCATTTGTCACCTGTAAGATGGATGTAAATGAGTTTGATTTTAGGACATGATACAACATAAAAGCACGTCAGGAGAATCAACTTCAGTTTCAACATGCAGGCCTGGAACTAGAAGAACAGTTCTGTTTGCAGACAAGACAGAAAAAACACATTTTATCCAAATAATAAAGAGTCCCTGATGTCAAATCTTTCATAGCAATATCTGTACTGCTGTTTAAAGCCTTATTTACAGTCTTTAAAGGCAGTTTCTTGCAGGGATCCTAGATGGCAGTGTCTGACTTTTGACAGCATCCCCTGGAGTTCATCTACTGTGAAATCCCACTATCCCACATTACTGGTGCAAAGTTATTGAAAAATACACAAAGAAAAAAAAACACAAACATAATGAAATATGAAGTAACAATCAAATGTTGATTTTCTGCTCGAGAAACATTTCTAAATAATTTTGAAGGAAATAAAAGTAATACTTTTTACTTTGAAGGTTGCATCAAATTAATCAAAAGTGGCAGTAAAGACATTTATAATGTTACAAATCCTGAAAAATAAAGTGTGTCAACAAATTGGTAGAGCAACTGCTTTCAACATACATTAGATAGCATTTAGAAATGTTTCATGATCAGCATTATTAGAATGATTCCTTAACATATATTTTGACAGAAAACAGATCATTTGAATTAAAATAATATACTTTTTCATATATTTGTTAAAATTGTTTTTAATGTATGTTTCTTCAAATAATAATAAGAGTTTCTGGTGAGCAGAAGAGACATAAACCCTCGAAACTATTCTAAACTTTTGACTGCTGTGTGTATGTGTGTGTGTGTGCGGGTTTCTGTGGTTTATGAGGACACAAATTTGTATAATGACATGGGTATGAAATAACTATTACAATATGTAGGTGTTTTATGAGGACATTTTAATTGTCCCCGTAATTCAAAAGGCTTAAAAAACATACTAATTTATGTTTTTTGGAAAATATAACAATGCACACAGTTTCCTGTAAGGGGTAGGTTTAGGTGTAGGGTCAGTGTAGGACAATACCACATACAATCTGTACAGTATAAACATCATTACATCTATGGAGAGTCCTCATAAATCATAAAAACCAACGTGTGTGTGTGTGTGTGTGTGTGTGTGTGTGTGTGTGTGTGTGTGTGTGTGTCATAAGCGTAGCATAATAAATGCACAGTACAGCAAAACAATGGCGTAAGAATAGCTGATATGGAAATCAGAATATAAACAAACACATATGTGTAACGCAAAGGCAACAACCTTGCCATTTCTATGAAGCATGATTTATAGTCAGAGCTCTATACTATGCAGACATAAAATCTAGGACAGTCATACAGTACCTTTACCATTGCCCACAGCTTTTCAAATCATCACTTAATTATGATAAACCTTCCATGCTAAGAAAAAGGTCACCCTCAAAGTGTGCAGATAAGGCTAAGCACTGACCCAAGCAAACTATTAGTGATTTTATTTCATCAGTTATTATAATGGAAATTCAAGCTTTATATTGCAAACTACGTAGGTATTTTCGATGAATGAAACATGCAGTTTTTGGAAAGAAATATACAAGCTACCTGGTCGATTTATAAATATCATGTGACTACGTGAAGCCCAATCAAGTTATTATAGGCTAAGTACTGTAAGTGTGACATCACTCACTTATAAAATTTTAAATTCTGATTGGATAATTGCAAGCCATATACAATGTGCAATATACTGTATGATGACCGTCTATGTGTTTATGAAGCAAGAAGGAGTCAGTGTTCACTGAAGCGAGACCTCTGGTTGATTGGACTTTTTCATGTGTATTGGATGGAAATACAGAGACAGGAAGGCATGCAGACACAAGCTCATCTGTGTGAGGCATCAAAACCTCAGGAAGCAGCTTGACCTCGAGCAGCCAAAATCAAGAGACTACTCCAGTGATGAATCTCCACAACAGACCATCAGGTCCCACTTCACCCCAAAATCAGCAGAAAAAAATAAGACTATTATGATGTTTTGTATTGTTATTTGCACCCTGAGCAAAGTTTCAGGGTTTGCATGTTGCATAACTTTTGCGGAAAATGGAGAGCAATGACAGCAATGATTTCTCTATTAAAAGAGCTTCTCTTATTCAGCAGTTGCGTATAACACACTGAACACTGATGTCAGAATGTATCAGACCTGGAATAAATATTTTTCTGCATATGCTGGAAGAGGGAATAACATTTCATTCTGCATTGCTTTGGAAGTCATACTGAAACTTGACACCATGTCCCAAATTAACATTCATCAAGTTCAAGCTAATTCAAGTACAAAGTCAAAACTGTACTACTCCAGCATAGTACAGTATATGGAATAACAAGTAAGAACTACAGTTTGACCCTAACAGTTTTATGAGAAAAATTTGGGAGTTTTTGGGAAGACTGGAGTAACGATGCTAAAAATTGAGCTTTAATCACAGCAATAAATTACATTTTACCAGATATTTATGTACAAATCATCTATTATACATTATAATATATATATAAAAATATACCGTTTACAGTATTTAGTATACTAAATAAATTTAGTCTTAGAAATTGAATATGCAAATTTCATGTTTAGGAACAATCTGTCCGAATTTTTGCATTTGATGTCAACTGTTACAAGAAAACACAGTAGTATTTATTTTTATGTGAATAACAATAAATTATAATAAATGACAGTATTCTATGCATTATGAATGTGACACCGATTCGTTGCGCTTAAAGGGATATGTGCTTAAATGTACCCCTAATCTTAATTTTAAACAAAGGTCTGACAGATTTTTGAACAACATAATTAATGATAGAATGTTATTTTTTGGGTGAACTATCCCTTTAATTAAACGATGAAAAGTAGTGTTGATATTCTATACATGTAAATAGTACAATTTACTCTGAAAAGCAGACTTTGTTCTCTGTCTGTCGAGTTGTTTCAAACAGGTTGTGATGGATTCAGGCTAGTGTTGGAAGCGATCAGGAGGGTTTATCTGACCGCGTCTATTGATAAGAGCACTTAAGAACAACACATGCTGTTTCTCCAGACTCAAGACAACGCATGTCTCCCCCAGGCCATCAGATTCTCCCTTCATAACACACTGCATTTTTAATATCTCACAACTGGGGTGGAGCTGAATTTCCCCTCCTAGAAAACAGACATTCGCTCCCTTTCGGTTTGTACTGCAATTCCAATGCGTATTGTTCCACAGCAATCTAATAAAGGTTAACAAGGTTCAGCGGTGGAAAGAACAAATTGAAGAAAACCAATCGTGGAGCAGCACTGCTTGTGTCATACTGGGCTGTTTTGTTTCTAGAGCTCTGGCACATCCATATTCGACACTAGTTAAGTCTGTTTGCAAATTCTCATGGGGTCATGGGCTAAACAAACAAGGTTAATTGCCTCTCAAAACAGAGCTGAAAGTGTGCAGCTGTAGCTGCTTTTATTGTCAGACACCTGCCAACGGTTCCCACGCGACACACCATTTGTTCCACTGTTAAATATAAAGATGTGGATGCACGCATCTTTTTGTTGGCAGCTCAAATGTAGATCTGGATGTGCAACATGTGTTATTTTTAGCAAACTCTGGCGGGATTTACAAATGAAAAACGCATGAATGCATGGGTACTTACGTAGACGTTCACTGCAGGATTTTCATGAATTAAGATGGATTGTTCGCTGCTAGAGGTGATGATCACTACTGATGGGTTTGCCACAGTTAGGTTGAGTTGTAACAGTGTTTCTTTTTCCTGTGAAAACACAAGAATTAATGCTTGAGGCCATTTGTTACTAAAATTTCTGACAAAACATTTTATTACAAAAGGCTAAAAGGCTTTAAGTTGTAAACATACACTTTCAACATTGATAATAACCAGATTTTAGTTTTTTTTTGAGCAGCAAATCAGCATATTACAATTATTTCTGAAGGATCATGTGACACTGAAGACTGGAGTCTGGAGGGCCTGGTCTGACAGCGTCTATTGATAAGAGCGCATAAGAAGAACACATGCTGTTTCTTTTCTTCTTCTGGTATTTTTCAACGCAGATGAAAAACACCATATGTTTAAATATATAATACATACACAAAAGAACATCAATGGGGGATAATAACAAACAACAAATGCCTAGTTCTTAAACGAAACTTTAATGCCCCGTTCACACTAGCGGCGACTTCTGCATGTCGCTAGAGGCTGGCGATGGAGATTCTGAACTTTGTCAGTCGCTGGACATGCCCACATCCGGTCGCTCACGACCGCTGTCGTTCTTGTCCGAGGAAATCGCCAGCTCTCCATTGAAATGAATGGGATTGGGTCGCGTAGTGTGAACAGTCTTGGCACAGGCTGATGGGTTCTTAAAGGGTTACTCCAACCCAAAAGAAAAATTTTGTCATTAATCACTTACCTCATAGCGTTCCAAACCCATAAAAGCTTTGTTCGTCTTCAGAACACAATTTACAATATTGACTGCAAAACAATTACCACTGTCAAGTTTCATACTTAAAAAGTATAAAAGATATCATCTGAATGCTCCATCTGCCATCAGTGGTTCAACCACAACATTATGAAGAGGCGAGAATACTTTTTGTACAGAAAGAAAACAACTTTTTTCATCAATTCGTCACCGTAGCAATTACCTAATGCCTTTTATACTTTTATGAAAATTGTTTGGCAGTCAGTGGGACAGTCACAAGCCTCCCGGTTTTCATTCAAAATGTATTTAATTGCTTTCCGAGGACGAACAAAGCTTTTACTGGTTTAAGATGGTAAGAGATTAAAGGTGCTCTATGCGATGTTACAGGATTTTAGCTCAATTTCATTTTTATCTCAAACCGTATGCATCACCCCTTGATCGTCTTGCTGTCTGCCCTTTGAATACA
>JAUCNO010001398.1:5306293-5343193 GCA_032353835.1 Enteromius viviparus | reverse complement strand
AATCTGATAAACTCTATGTGAAGAAGATGTGTTGCACTGCATGAGGCAAATGGTGGTCACACCAGATACTGACCGGTGTATGTGTGTGTGTGCGCGCTTGTTAGCTCACAGTTCATTAACAAATGGTTAATCCTTTTGTGAATGCCTAGATTAATAAATGCTGTAAAAAATGTATGTTAACTAATGCAGTAAACTAATGCAAATATAATTTCCTCCTGAACGACACGCACTGATAAATCATGCAAAATAAAAAATATCAATTATTATTATTGCAGTCATAGTGGTTGTGCAAGTTAACATGTTTCATGTTGTACTGTATTTAAGCACTGTCCATGTCTTGATGAAATATATGAAAATGCATGAACTGATTTAACGTATAGTCTTAATGCACTGAGAGTTACTTTGAATAAAAGCACATGGCATATGCATAAATGTAAATGAAATATCTAATGGTCAGTCTGACTTTAGCAAACACAGTCTGCACTCATTTGACACATGCTTTTATTCAAAGTGACTTAAGGTCTGCATTTGTGCAGTTCATGCAATCCTTCAGGATCGAACCCATGGTTTCTCTTCTGTTTTAGCTGCTGCGATTTTTGACACATTCTGAAGCTATCTTTTACTTTCTCCACATTAAGCCTCTGTCTTGCACATCTGAGGTTAGTTAGGTTCGTTGGAGGCTCAGAGGAGTTGGACGGTCTCATGACTAATGAGTTCCACCTTTTCTAAGTGAACTTTATCAAGGCGCGCTGGGAAATGCAGCATGCTGCTCTGTAAGGAACTGCAGATGAAAGCAGATCCACGATGCCCTCTACTGACACCACAAACAATCACACACTGACACTCACACACACTTCACTGGAACCGAACTCCAATCACATCTGAGTGTGTGTTCTTTCTAGCAACCGAAAATAAATAAATAAAATAATAATACAACAGCAACAACACAAACATAAATTCGGTAAACTGTTAAATACATTATTTTGTTTAAATAATATATTCTAAAAAAAAAAAAACAATCATAAATATAAAGTCTACAATTAAAAACAGACAATAAATTAAACAATGATTACACACACATGAAGTTATTGATTAATATTATTATTGTTTAGTTTAAAATCTATGTATCATCTATTAAATATTAATTAAACAAATTATTCTTGTTTCATTTATTAATTTTTAGATATATTAACCATGAATGTTTTAATAGTCTATATTAGTGCAGCCAAACAATTAATTGTGATTAATTGCATCCAAAATTAATTTTTGTTTACACAATATATGAGTGTGCTGTTTATACTTATTATGCATATATAATTGTACACATAGCACATATTTTGAATATATATATATATTTATATATAAATATATATATACAGTCCAGGCCCGTTTGAATTTTGCTAGAGAGCATTTGGATGATCCAGGGGGGATTGGGAGAAGGTCATTTAGTCAGATTAAACAAAAATCCAACTTTTTGGTAAAAAACTCAACTTGACGTGTTTGGGGGAGAAAGAGTGCTGAGTTGCATCCAAAGAACATCATGCTTTGGGGTTGTTTTTCTGCAAAGGGACCAGGACGACGGAACAGTCTAAACCAAAGAATGAATGGGGCGATGTATCGTGAGATTTTGAGTGAAAACCTCCTTCCATCAGCAATGGCACTGATGAAACGTGGCTGGGTCTTTCAGCATGACACTGATCCCAAACACACCACCCGGGCAACGAAGAAGTGGCTTCATAAAAAGCATTTCAAGGTCTTGGAGAGGTCTAGCCAGTCTCCAGATCTCAACCCCATAGGAAATCTTTGGAGTGAGTTTTCTGTCCGTGTTGCCCAGAGACAGCCCCGAAACATTCCTGCTCTAGAGAAGATCTGCTGGAGGAATGGACCAGAATACCAGCAACAGTGCGTGAACATCTTGTGAAGACTTACAGAAAACCTTTGACCTCTGTCATTGCCAACAAAGGGTAGCCTATATAACAAAGTAGTATTTAGATTCAATTTTGTTATTGACCAAATACTTATTTTCCACCATAATTTGCAAATAAATTCTTTAAAAATCCTACAATGTGATTTGCCATTTCTGGATTATAAAATATGTAGGCATAATGCAGAGTTTAGTTTATTAATTGAATTGTAGGCTGAACTATGCATTTTATATTGAACATTATCTATTTCAGTTGTAATATCAGTTGTTATTGTTTTGATGAATGTCTTTTTCAGAGAACATAAAAAGTGTGCCCCTTATGAAAACGTAATCCCCCTTCATTAAATTTTGGCAATGTCCCGGCTGTTCGAAATGTGGATGAGTTGGTTTCTTCATCCGAACAGATCTGAAGAAATTTTGCACCACATTACTTACTCACTAATGTATTCCCTGCTGTAAATAAGTTCAGACAGCTGATAAAAACCTTAAAATAACTACAGTTTATCCAGTTTTTAAGAAACAAATGAACTTGATCTGTGCATATTTCTGTCCTTTTTCAGATGAGATAACATTTTTACTGGAAAAAGCAACACTGTATGGCACAGCTGGTATTCAGCCGTAAGCACGAGGCATCACAGCACGTCGATGTACAGCCATATTGCACAGCTGTCTTTAAAAACCCTCTTTTGTGCAGAACTACCATCTTTCTGCCATGGATTCAAATCTCAAGTTGACATCTGTTAAGGGTGAGTTCCAATGACAGCACTGCTCAGTGCATTTTTTGGCTGTCAAATAACGAATAAATTTGATCAGAGAGCAGCCATTCTATTTACATAAATGTTCTATAATTCGTGTTTAACCACTCTAGAGAGATCAAATTCGGCTGTAATTTCCAGAAGGTCTGGATGAGTTTAGGCTCTGAAATGGCTTTGAAACCATAAATCTAATTTCCAATTAGACATTAACTTTCTAAACAAAAGTCTAAACAAGTACATTCTGGTATAAAATACTCTTAAAATTACATTTCATGACTCAAAAACAGTATTATTTATTAAAAAAAAAATTATACTACATTTAGGGGTCCTAACACACATTATGCATTAATTTTAAGACATTTCTGTCAACCCTGACACACAAAGTGCAAATTTCAAAGTATATAAAATATATAAAAAATTATTTAGCGTGAATTTTATGGTAGACTAGTATACTCAAACTTCAGCTGGACGCAAGGGTTTGAAGCTTTTATATTATATATAAATAAACATGCCACTTTTCTTTTTTCAAGGTGTAAATTGATGCACTTGAGTGATGTGGATTAATTGTGGATCGTTGTGACCAAACACATCTACATTTACATTTATTCATTTAACAGATCCTTTTATCCAAAGAAATGTACAATTTGGGAAATAAATCAAGTTGCTTATCTTAAATAGGCTGTCACTCGAAGATTGAGAAACAGTATTCCCGATAGGGGTGGGAAGATCACTTCACCAGTCAGGAACGGTGAATGAAACTGTTCTGGAAAGGGATTTTTGCCTCAATTGGATTTTACCACTGGCATCACTCATAGATTCGTAATAGTGAGTGGAAGTAGGCAGGTTCTGAGCCTGTGGCTGTTCTATGTAAGCATCAATATCTTGAACCTGACAAAGAGAGGTGTGACATTTGTAGAGGTTTGATTGGGCATGATCTAAAGTCTTGCCAGAAGAGCATTGCAGTAGTTCAGCCTAGAAATGACAAGGTACTGGACAAAAAGTATGCTCCATTAGTAAGGGCCTGATCTTTCTGATGTTGTGCAATGTAAACCTGCGAGGTTGAGTTTTTGTAATGTAATATTTGAAAGTCAGCTGGTTAGTGAAGATTACATCAATATTTTTGACCGAACGTGATGGGAGATCATGCTATAGTTGAAATGGCAGGGAAGACAAGGAATCTTTGCTATGCTGAGCTGTCCACCAAACAGCCCAAGATCCATGCAGCTAACATCGGTTAATCTGGATGAATTGAAAGATAGAGCTTTGTGTCATCAGCATAGCAAGAAGCCATGTGCCTGAATGATTGGTCCCAGTGTATATAGAGAAGAGGAGGGGTTCAAGTACTGATCCCTGAGGAACCCCAGTCACCAAATGATCCCTCGGGGTATTTATACTTTCTGCTTTTTTTAACATACACTATCCCTTTTAAGAACTGTTCAGGGACTGTTAAGGAAGCCAAAATGGTTCTTCTGTCACTATTGAGTAAAAAAAAAAAAAAACTTTTGGAGCCTTTATTTAGAAGAATTTGCCTAAAAAACGGCAGAAGAATGTAACATATGTTTGTTCATTAAGGGAAATATATATAAATAATTACTATTAATTATGATTAATTGCAATTATTTATATTAGCTGCCAGTAGTAACTTTAGCAGAATTACCATCAACTAATCTGTTCATTCAGTGAACACAGTGTAATTTAGAAGGGATATCTTCGTGGCCACAGAAAAATACCTTCTTACAGTATCACTGCATTAGAGCATGTAGCGAGCGCCAATCGTACAGGGACATTAATTTGCAAGGCAGAATCAGAAACTCATGTAATTTGTGCAAAAGTTTTATTAACTCTACATTAACTCACGTCTGAACACACACGTATAAATACACTCACACAAAGGGAAAGTGCAAAACAAGGATTAAGGGTAAACCATTAAAAAAAAGAGCTAGAATTGAAGTTATGAAAAGAGAGTCAGTCTCCCACCTGTAAAACCATCAGTGCCGTTTAAAACGGGTCAAATAACTAATAATAAACCTCGGTTTCATTTAGTTATATGTGCGATAATGCATTGCCTCATTGGTTAGCGTCCGATGCAGTCTCGAAGTCCTGATGGTTCCAAGGTTTTGGATTGGCAATCATGTCTTCCTGGTTCGAAGAGTGATGAACTCCAAAAGATGTCCCGACTTGCTTGCTAGATGAAGGAAGAGCTGGAAGTGAGATCTGTCACGATCTGTGGATCTTGTGTAAATGGAAAATACAAGACTGCAAAGGTCTGGCTCAGAACTTAGGTGTTGACGTGGAGCTAAATTCTCATCTTAGTGTCTGTAGATTGTGCGGCATCTAGGCCAAGCAGATGCAGCTAAATCGTCTCCAAGGGCCTTGGTCAGGAGACCAGAGAGAAAGGGTGTCATTCCGGCATCCAGAAAAGTAGTAAGAGAATAGAAAGAGAGAGAGAGTTTCTGCCGTGTAGGCTTTTGTAACCTGTTGAGGTCACACCTCCTGTGTGTCAACGGCTAATGGTGTGCTGATGCTTTAAACTTTTGGTAACACTTCGGAATAGTAATTAATGATTAAAATGTTAAGTTAATCATAAATTACAAGTGTGTTTTTGCTCAACTAATGCTTAATTGTGAACAAATTAAGCATTAATTAATGCTTAACTAATGCATTATTCTGACCCCCTATTCTGAAGTGTTACCAAAAACTTTTAATTAAAAATGTAAAATAGATTAGTTGATGTTAGTTACAGTAACGCACTGACAACAAGCAACAAACAATGTATTTGTTACTTCATTTATTAAACTTTGTAAATGCTACTTAAAAAAAACAGCTATTCATTGTTAGCTTAGGACCATCGCATAATATGAATAGATACAACTTTTTTATGTACTAATGAATTCTGTAAATGATTAATAGTTGTGTGATCTCTTCCTTTAAGAAAGCGTGAGATCACTTGAGCATCAGAGAGAAGGTGTGACTGACCGATCATGTCATTGAGTGCGTTTGGATCAGCTCCTCCGGTGTTCTCTCCATTGGGCGGCTCGTCCAGCTGACAGCGCTGGTCATCCATACGGCTGCTCTGAAACTTGCTCAACAGGTCAAAGAAGCAGTCCTCATCTGATGCGTCACGAGCCAGTTTCTGCACAAAACACACATCAGAACATCAGTTCATCACTCACCATTACACAATCAGCTGTACTCATAACGGTTACATTCACAGAATGACATCAGTATGCATGATCAAAAAAGTAATAACGTCACATTTATGCGCCACTCTTGCAGCATTAAACTCTGAATGGATCTGAGTGAATCACACTGCACTACAGTCTTAATGTTGCATGTTGGGTGAAGTTTGTGTTCATGAAGTTGGAGTGCAAGTGTAACAGATAATATACAGTATGGCAATCAAAGGATCTTTTAGATAGTAAATGTAAAAAGTCTCTTAAATGCATTTAGATGTACTTTGGATGTTTATTTTGTTTTTGTAATTAATATTTTATTGCAAACTATAAATTGTAATGTTTCATTTGTGCTGTAAAATGATTAGATGAATAAACATAATTAATAAACATAATATTTAATGCTTAATAAATAAACATAATTTTTGTTTATATAATATGTGTGTGCGTGCACTTGCATGTATATTTTTAAGAAAATTGGGTTAGATTAAAAATATTAATTTTATAATATTAATTATAAGAATAGAAATATATACAAGAAAATATTTTCAAAATATATACTGTGTGTATAATTAAAAAAAACTTTTATTTTGGATGCGATTAATCGTGTTTAATCACGGTTAATAGTTTGACAGCTCTAACTGTAATACAATTTTTCTAAATTACCATAAATCAAAGATACTGTCAGGCATGATAAATATGGTCACACTTTAAATACTTTATTATTATTTAAACAATATATATGTTTCATATTACAGTAATGGACATGGGGGAATGTCACAATGCAAAAAATATATAAAAATGTCCTTGTTTGTTTTGTAATTAGCTTTTGTTGTATACTGTAAAATTACTGTAATTTTCTAAATTACCATAAAAAGCAATAATGTATTATTTAAATAATATATGAGCTTCTTTTTTCACATTATAGCAATGAAAGGGATTCTATTTATAAGAGAAGAAATTGAATTTTCTTGCATGAAATATTTTGTTTTCTTTTTTTTGGTTTGGAAATTTGACAAATTCCTTCATTCTCCAAACTATATTAGTGACAATGCTGTATTATACGAGCGTCTTAACCTCGGGTTCCTGATCATGTGTTGGTGTATTTGTCCTGACATCAGTGAACGCTCATGTGAGCTCTTATCTACATCTCAACAGCTCTGTTTCTCTGTGTGTGTGTGTGTGTGTGTGTGTGTGTGTGTGTGTGTGTGTGTGTGTGACCTTTCTGTGGTCAGATAACACACACACTAAAACACTCTCTACATCAGGGTACAGAAACCGAGACCAAACCACTCAAAACTATACAAAAACTAAAGATCCTGAAAGGTTCATAACTAAAAATCAAAATCCCTTTTAACACATCTTAGTCTTCCTGATTCGAAAGTCAATTTAAAACCAGTCGCACATAAGCTGCTATTCGATTCAGTGATCTGGATTCAGTCAATAGCAGAGTGAAATGAACACGCAGAGCGACCCATCCCAGCTCAACAATACTTTCTTCAAACCAGACGCATATGACGACACATTCCACCAGAACAACCGTTATTTGTATCAGCATGCATATTAATGACATTCAACCACTGTTAGACAATCACCTATGATGACAAAGCTTAATCGGCACAACCCAACAAGTAACACAAAGTGTCCTGACGGCGCAATCTTACAACACAGCGAAAATAAAAAGCCAGCGAGATCACTATCATAGTGAGACTAAATATGAATACTTATAGAGCGATCTATTAATCCACAGCCTGATCCTCCAATCACAGACGCATCTCGCTCTATTCCATCAGTGTGTGTCCTATCTTTCTCTCTCTGTCCATCTTTGTGTCTGACTGTGGGAAAACAACTCATTAATTTGGCTCTGATTATGGGACGGTGGGAGGGAGGACGGATTTTAGGGTCAATAACGAGCAGAGACTGTTTAACAAACTATTTAAACACACCCTCAAAGACCTCAAACACACCATCACATACAAATATATGCAAATACAAAGTCAAAGCCTCACATTCTTCAGCCTGTCTGTCATCCGTCAGGGTCCGGTCTCTGCTACACCTTCCCTTGACTGCTTGTCTGTCTCTGTGCAGCCCTCACTGCTGCTCATGCATTTACTCAATAATTCAGTTACACGGAGGGTGAGATACGGAGAGAGAGAGAGCCAGTGAGTGAATGGACCATGAAAGGTCTTTGTCCAAATAACATCATCACGGTTTCCATAGAAACCCCTGACCCCCATGTTACGGCCTTTGGTCACGCATGTAAACCCTTAAACACCCACCAACGCTGCATGCTGAAGGTCGAGGATTTTTTTTTTTTTTTGCATTACCATGTCAACGGTGAACCTTAAATTAGCCAAAAATGATCCTATAAAAAAGGCAATCATGTTTGAAGCCTCTAAGCTAAATTGCGGCTTTTGTATCGTAAAGGAGTTGAATAACCTGAAATTTAGTTTCACGTTAAAGAATCAAGCAGCTAAAACAGTAACAAAACAGGAGTATAAATCTATTAATAATGCGAAACAATATTGAAAAAGTTGATTTTACTACAAATGTCACTATAATGAATAAATACTGTATTATGATAATTTGGTAAAATAATGTCAGTGTAATGTAAGATGATGTTCTTGAACAGGCGTCAGCAGCAGGAACGGATGCATGCTGAGACTATATATTTTCATATATTCCTTGTCCTCTGGGAAAGTCACATGCACACAGATGCATTAGCAGCCGCGCAGCTGGTGTGTATTGATTAACAAAGGAACACAGAGAGCCACGGCTATCAAGTGAAACCTTTAGTAAAGCACTTTAAAACGTAGATTGGATTAAAGCCCTGCAGACAGACAACATCTGCACACTTACATCCTATGACTGTCAGCAAAAAAACTCTCATTAAACACTGCTGCACTTGCAGCTTTAAAAACTAAGCAATATATATATATATATATACATATATTATATAGTGTGTGTGTGTGTATCATATCTTTTTTCTTCGCTGCTTATACAAGCTTATAAATCATATAGAATTAAGTGTTTTGACAATCTAAAATTGTGAAAAGTTTTATGTGAGGGATGGGTTTATGTGTAGGGTGTGTGTGTGTGTGTGCGTGTGTGTATGTGTGTGTGAGAGTGAGTGTGTGTAGATAGCTAGCAGATAGATAGACAGATAAATAGATACTCACTGGAGGTGTGACATGAACAGTGATGTCATCTGTGTCCACAGGTGAGTCGAGCCAATGTCTCTCATCTGATGACTGACTTTCTGTGTAACTTTTGCTTCTGCTAGACTGAGACAGCTGGTTCCTCGACCTCCTCGAAATACAGTCAACATCTGGAGCATCTCCATTCTGCAGCACAGCAGCAGCATACATAAGCATCACATCAACATCACATCCTCCTCATATCAGCATCACATGAGCCTCAAATCAACATTACATCAACAGCCCATCCAGCAGCATCACATCAGCTTTTTAAGAGCATCATATGAGCCTCAGAGTAGCATTAAAGCAACGTGTGTTTGTGTTTCTGCACGACCATGATTCTCCAAAGCAGGACATGCTCCTGGATTAGAGTCCATCATTTGATGTAGAGGTTTAGGATTAGGGTTTGTTTAACGGGCATTTAAACTACAAAAGGTTTTGATTGAGGTTCATGTCCTGCATGGTACAATCCTGGTCACTCAGATGTTGAGCATGTGACCTTTTCAGAGCTGTATTTCCACAAGTCCACACTCTCCATGCTGGTTTTCTTGATGAATTTAGGTCTGGCTCCTGTTGGAGAAAGGAAGCAAATATTGATCATAATTCATTTAATATCAATTTACAGACTGCAGAATATTTTAAAATCCGTGTATCATTCGTCCTTTCCATTTTGAATTGATACATGAAAATCAAAAAATGAAAATCTAACAGTTTTTTTTTTGTTATTTGATTTTTGAATCAAAAATGAAAAATGAAAACATTTCATATTTTTAAATGTCGTTTTGCATCAAAA
Source organism: Enteromius viviparus (assembly GCA_032353835.1). Lineage (NCBI taxonomy): Eukaryota > Metazoa > Chordata > Actinopteri > Cypriniformes > Cyprinidae > Enteromius > Enteromius viviparus. Next base: position 5,333,351 of record JAUCNO010001398.1, on the reverse strand, counting down.
ATACAAAATTGAAAAGGGTGACCGGGTTCATTTTTTCATTTTTCGTTTCTGATTCAAAATCAAATAACAAAAAAACAATTAGATTTTTATTTTTTGATTTTCATTTATCAATTAAAAATAGAAAGGACGAATGATACACGGACTTAAGAATATCTTGAACTTCATTTTTATTTTAGTTTATGTTTTAATAATGTTGCAGTGTGATTTGTTGTGGGCTGGGGTGGATTTCCTTATATATATTTTCAAAATAACAAAAAATAAATAAGTATATCCACACTAATATAAAATAAAATATATAATCAGTATATCTACACTAATTAATTTTAATTAAAACAATTCTTATTTAAATTTTAGTACTTTGAATTTAACAAAAATGTAATATGATAAAATAGATAAATTTTTTATATATATATAATGACCATGGCCTGCTGTCCCATAAGGATGGGTGAAGTGTTTAATGTGGTGTATCAGTGTCAGAATGTGCTTGTCATCTGCGACTGTTTTACCCTGCACTTTAAACTCAGATTCAGACGGAGAGAGATCCGCCTCCTTCACTCCTAGAACCTCCATCAGCTCCTCCACATTCATCCTGGCCGTCAGCTCTCCGTTCCTGTCTCCGATCTGAGCAAAGCAAACCACAGTTACACACACTTACCAAGCAGGACTGTCTCTGCTGGATGGAGAATCATTGTGGTCTCACCTCTCTGGAGATTTCAAGGTGTTTCCGGGCATGGTGAAGAGCCTGACGGTGCTTTCCCAACGACACGTAAGCGTTACCCAGACTCCAGCATGCCCGGCCCTCCCCGACCCTACCAGACACAACATGTTACAACTCAGAGTCTTGCTGACATGAGAATGAGTCTATGTGTGTGTGTTCACGGCTCACACCTGTCGTTGAGCTCCTGAGCGATGAGTAGGTGTTTGAGGTGATATTCTATGGCACGTTCATACTCCTGCAGCAGTGTGTATGTGTTTCCCAGACTGTAACACGCCTGAGCTTCCATCACCTGATCCTTCAGCTGCCGAGAGAGCTGCAGAGTTTTCCTGAACAGCAGAGCAAAACATTTGCAAAAGAAAACTCCAAGGTTGCATTTGTTTGACAGGAATACATTAAAAATTCTGAAATAGTATTTGAAATAACTATATTTATATTTAAATATATGTTCAAATGCAATTTATTCTTCTGATCAAATCTGAATTTTCCGCATCAGTCTTCAGTGTCACATGATTCTTCAGAAGTCATTCTAATACGCTGGTTTCTGCTCAAGAAATTTCTGATTATTGCAAATGTTGAAAACAGATATATAATGTAGAATCTGTGTTATATTTGTTTTTTTCCGGATTCACAGATGAATAGGAAGTTCAAAAGAACTGCATTTATTTAAAATAGGTATATTTTGCAACATTATAAAAGTTCAGAATTCAGATTTTTTTTTTTAAACAAAAGTAATAATTTCTTAAATAAGAAACAGCACACCTCTCTTCAATAAGCCTTATGAATAACATGTTTTTTAAAAGTACTATTCAGTTATTGAGTGTAAAAAAAAAATTTAATGAGGAGAAAAATACAGAATGTGTGAACATATAAATACATGACAGAAAGTGTCAAAATCAAGGTGGTAATTTTATTATGTCTCTCCTTTATTTGTGTTTTACCACACGACCAGAAGTGCACAGTAATTAATCCATAGATGTACGTAGACTGTGGCCCATTTATTTACTCCATTTACCATTTTTATTTTCATTATTTTCTTTATTCATTTTGCTTATGTCTTATGTCATTTTGCCCTCTTGTTTGTAGAAAAAAAATTCTGTTTCTTCACTAAACGGCTGTTTGTACATAATGCGTCCTCTAGATGGCGCTCTTACCTGTAATACTCTGTGGCTGCATTGAACTGGCCCAGGAAAATGAGAGCGTTTCCTAGGTTACTGTATGCTCTGCGCTCAGCAGCCTTGTCGCCAAATTCCTTTGCAATGGAGAGACGCTGGAAAAACAAGAAGGGCCTGTGTTACTCTGAAACACAGATGCCTGCTAGAATAAGCTGCTGTCTCAGCCGCACCATACTTTACATCAGCACATGGTTAGACAAGTGAATGAACTGATGGTCAGTGTTTGGCTCATACCTCTCTGTGGAACTTGATGGCCTCGACAAAATTACCCAGCAGGTAATGAGTGTTGCCAAGGTTACCGAAGGCTCTTCCCTGCGCGGCTCGGTCTCCCAACTCCTTAACCAGAGACAGATTCATCCTGAAACAGAAACAACTTCAAGTAAAAACATTCATTTTCCCCATAGAAAAATAGATTTTTAACAATAACACCTGCACAAAGTTCATCTGTAGTGTACTTCAAGTCCCATATTTTTTTTTAAAAACTATACTTGCAGATAATATAATATTAACTTAAATAAAAGGCTACTTAAGTGATTTCAAGAGACACTTTCGTGACTTTCTAACACACTTAAGTGCACTTTTTAAAAGTCTTACTTAATGTATTTAGAATCTCTTAAAATACACCTATTTTAACATGTTGACTAGCATACTAAAGTGCATGTAAAGTATTTTATTATAATTTTAAATCTAGTCCGTTATTCAGTTAAATTTTCATTTATAATATATTTTTTCTTAACTGCAACTCAATATTGCAATTCCACAATGTGAATGTCAAATATTGACATATTGAATTACATATGACATATTCTTAAATAAAACGGACATACAGAATGAGCTACTAATAACTGTTTGTCCTCCGTCTGACACCTCTGGTCTCTCTGCGTCTCATTTATGTGCCGTTTAACCTTCTGGATCTGCTAAATGTCGCTGTTAATAATGAGCTGCGCTGCAGTCGGGCAAACAGGTCTCGGTGGGTTCTGCCTAATGATGCTCAGATGCTTCAGTAAACTCTCCATCGCTCCTGTCTGTGAGTGTGTGTGTTCTGGACTCACTCGTAGAAGGCCGTGGCTCGCTGCAGCGTGTCTCTGACATCAGGAGGAAGCTCTCCAGGATGCTGTGAGATGCCCCAGAGCTGCTGCTTTCCTTTGGCATGAAACACGTTCCCCATGTTATACAGAGCCCTGGCCTCACCAACCTGCACACAAAAGCCAATTTCTTATATGGGCTTCTTTAATTCAACAAACTAGACTCAACAGTACAGAAACTTTTGAGAAACATCACACTGGCTTTTCTCTGAAATCAAGGGTGCAACCTAACTAGACAGCACTTTAGTCAACATGAGATCAAAATTATGAACACATCACATGAGGTGCAATGTCTTGCAAATACTGCATTTTACATTTGTGCACTTATCAGATTAGTGTCTTATACTGCATTCAAGGTATTTTTAACAGGTTTTAACAAGCATTTCCTGAGAATACAACTGCAAATCTTATTTGTGGTTTGTTTGGTTATCAAATCCATCAATGTGTGCTCCAGTAACACATTCCGTTTCCCTTTAATAAGAGTGCTTGTTCAAACAAACATAAAATAAAGAAATATTCCACAGTAAAGGTGATATTGACCTTGAGCGGCTGTGTTTTCCTTCATCATAACCTTAGACGGCATGTCTGTACATCAACCGTCTGATATAACATTGATTACAAAACTGCAAATCCCTTTCTTTGTCTAGTCATATCCAAGAAGGACATCCTGACAGAGGCTTTCTCACCTTATCTCCTTGTTCTTGAGAAATGTCCAGGTGTCTCTGACAGCACACAGCTGCTTCATCATAGCGGCCCAAAACCTTTAGAGTGTTTCCTAGATTTCCGCTAGCTTTGCCTTCCCCAATCCGATCCCCGATCGTCCTGAATTGCAAAACAACTGTTTATTTTCATTAAACACAAACCTGCATGCAACTGTAACTATTGTTGGCTATGAATGGCAATCATATGCCACTGTTCTCACCGAGCAAGCGTGAGGTCGTGCCGATGGTACTCCAGGGCTTTGCCGTACTCCTTCAGGTAGAAGTAAGCATTGCCCAGCTGGCTGTAAATGGCACTGAGGGTCTTGAGATCTTCTGTTCCTACCTGAACAGCTGCTTCAAAAAACGCTGTACCACCTTTAAAATCTCCTGCTTTACACAGTCTTTCCCCCTCCAGGGCTAACTCCAGACAAGATGCCTCCATTCTGCAAACAAAAGGCATTCAGATCCAATAATCAATAAAAATGATGGGCTTTTTTGGGAAAAATGCCATAATGTTGTCAAGTTTGGTGAAAGGCTGAACACTTAACTGCACACTAACATGGCTGGACTTTATAAGACTTTTAAAAAACCTTAGAAAGCAAATGAACATGCATGATTTACAAAAGTAATTTTGAACAATTGACGTTTTTTTTTGCATTGTATATCATCATGAATCCAGGACTATAAATAATGTCATCAGTCAAAGGTTTTTGCAATTGTTTGGTTTAATTAATCCAAAATAAACTGACACATTTTGCATTGTCACCAAGTACACTAATATTCATGCATTTGATGCTTTTATCCAAAGTAACGTTTTTAAACATTTTTGGTGGTCCCTTTAATCAATTCTGTTAACTACAAGTAACATTGCACCTACACAACTACTTACTCTCAGTAGAGTGTTGGTACAGTATATATACTGTAGACTGGTAGGGATAAGGTCAGACAACACAGACAAATTCGTACGAGGTGGCAAATTCGTGCCAATTCATACATATTCGTATTACCTCACTCATATGATTTTGTATGATTTGTCAAAACCCCAATGACTGGTAGGTTTAGGGGCAGGGCTAGGTGTAGGTCATTCGTACAAGTTTATACGAATTGGCAACTCGTAAACTACATACAATTTACAAAAAAATTCTGAAAATTTGCCACCTCGTAAAAAAAAGTATGAATTGCTGTGACACTGGGCTTGGTCAGAATAAGTTACTAACACGTGTACTTGCAAAGTTACTTAAGTAGAGTATCTATAGGGACATCATCACAATAAAGAATTATCAGATATTAATCAGACAGCCTACTAATACTCTAACAAGAGTTTGCATGTAAGTGCAAAGTTGCTTATTGTCAACAGAATGCTTAAAAGGGACCATATATAAATATATGCATGCATAAAAAAATAGTAGTAATTAATGTATACTTAATACATATTACTGTATACTATTACATTTTAACCAGAGTTCATGATGATCAGTTTACAAGTAATGAGGGAAGATGGTGGTTCTGGAGGGGGGCAAGGAACCAAAGAAAACCAAAAAGTAGTCCAAAGCAAACAATATAGTCAATGGGGAAGTGAAGATGTGGGAGAAGCAGGGTAGCCAGGAGCAGGAGGAGCCAGATGGTGGGCCATCCAACCAGGAAGAACACCCAAAGTGGAGTCACAGGAGGAAAGAGCTATGGTGAAGGCCTTGGAGAAGGAACCTGGGACACAAGCTCCTGTGATAAAGCTGACAGAGGTGGAGACATAGCTGGAACCAGCAAAAGGAGAGCCAAGGTAAAACTGGAGGCCTGGAGTCAGAGATGAGAGCTCATGTGTCTGAGGCAGAGGCAGAGACCCAGAAGACCATGGTGGAGCTGGAGTAACTGAGGTCAAAGCTCAGTTGCTGAAGAAAAAAAAAGGAAGAGGGATGGAGGAACGAGGTGAAACTGGAGAAGTGGAATCCCAATGGTGGAGACAGGTCAACGACTAACCTATGTGGAGCAGGAGGATTGAAGGAGCCCAGCAGAGCCGAAGGGTTGGAGGGCCATTGTAGAGTACGGGGCTCAGAGGCTGGAAGTGAAGACAGGGGATCCTCAAACCTAGATGGAGCGGATGACTGGAAGGCCCAAAGTGGATTCACACAACAGAGTGGAACAGACTGATGATGAGATAGGGGGGCTGGCAGGAGCCAGCAGAGGCGAGGAACATCTGGACACTGGAAGACCAGGTGGGAGAGGGTGGCTGGGTGGGTACTCAGAAGACAGGGGAGATTCAGGGGCCAAAGTAGACGAATGAAACAGGGAACCAAATTCTGCCAGAACATTAAAAGGCTCAGAGGCCAGTGACAGCTCACCCTCAGTAGCAGGAGTGTGTGGAGCTCCATTCCATTCTTTCGTATTCCACTTAAACTCAATAAGGGATGCGCAATGTTGCTGGCTCACACACCTGGTCAGATGTGAGGCTAGGTGGTTGATGACAGGCAGGATTGGGCTCTGGATTTGGAATGAGGCTGATAAAATCCTCCACCATGAGGCAGATAGTGAACTTAGTGAACGGAATTGGGTGAGTTTGGTATGCCAAAAAAGTAGGGAACAATGTTTCTTCTCAAGACATCGGAGTTGGACGGCAGGTAAATCCATTGGGATCCAATATGTAATTTCTAGACTTGTGTTATGATTCATTCAAAACTCACAATACTTACTAGCTAAGAAAGTAATTTTAACAACCCAGGAGGAATAATTTAAGTAAATCCACATCCACATGAAAGAATTCCTCAACAAGACAAGACAAAGAGTAGGAGGAAACAGGGACTGACTAAACAAAGGAGCTAAACAGAAACAGCTGATTGAAATAATTAACTACTCATGTTTGGCTGAGTAATTTTGATGGTACATATTCACTCATACTAGATTTTGCCCAAAAATGAGAGAAAAATGTGAAGCACATATCCAGACAAAACACAAGTGTTGTATATGGTATTCAGATTTGCTTTAATCGGTCGTCACTCTCATTATAGCTGAACACAAAACATATTTCCATCTCGCTCTAGGAGCCTCACAGCTTCACTGTCTGAAAGCAATTATATAGCCATGCTTTGACAAGCAGCTCACTGGTTTTGCTTCTTTTCCATTAATGTCTGAAACAGTCTGCTTTTGGCTTGGCTGCTGTAGAGCAAGATCAAGATTTATTCAGTGCTGCGGTTAGAAAAGTATTTTGGCTGAAGCAGTTAGATGGGCTCACATCCACCTCTGCTTTGTTTCTTTCTTCTCTGGATCTTCGATAAAAATAACACCACACAATTTTCATATTTTCTGAAATCATATAGGTGGTGCTTGACTTTGCAAAAATTATCACTATGACAGTGTGTCACTATGTGGCAGCTAGGGTTGGTTTGGGTGGTTTCTAAGTGTTTTGTTTGTTTGTTTTCTGTCTGGTATGAAAAGAGTACCTGCGTCTCACTGACCTTCTGTTATCTAAATATAACTCACATTCCTTCGTTCCTTAGTAAAGTACCAAGACAGCACACATAGCACACATAATTTGACAAGTCAAGTAGGTGTCATTGAGTAATAGTCTGGGTCAGTGAAATATGAGAATTGTTGTTGATTTACTGATATTTATACTGATATAGGGCATCTTCAGTGCTACACAGTAATAAACAGGAAAATATCAATGTTAATAAAATAAAAAACAAATCCACTTTTTTTTCTTAGGTTCAAAAATGATTGGTGCTTAAGTAATATTTGGACAGATCAGGCCTTTACATTCTTTAAAAAAAGTTGTCAATCGATGTTCTTTTCATCTTGTCTCATCATGTGTCTACATCCACGGACCTAGGCTACTCACTTCTTCTCTCACTGTGACTACATCAGACGCGAGCGGTAAGGCAAAATACAACAGAACCTATTCTGCTGTCTACACTGGATGCGGCGTGGCGTGTCCCGGCCGTAACGTGTCTATTATTAAACTACGGGGAGACTTTCAGAGTCACACTTTTTTTTTCTCCCTCAAATGGCTGGTCGCACTCTAAAGCCCTGTATAGTCAGTTCATTGTTATTTTATGGCTGTTTAATAAGTGTTCATGTTGCAGAGTGAGTGTCATTATTTAGTTAATTAAAAATGTAAGTCATTCAATTAAAATTAAATAAAAAATACTTAAATACTTAAAATATAGCATCATTAATATATTTCATATATATTAATGCATTATGCTTGATTAATAAATATAATTAATTTGTATTTATATTTAGTATTATTATTTTATTTATATGATATTTTATTTATTATAAATAAGTGTGTGTGTGTGTGTGTGTGTATATACTGTATATATATATATATATACACATATAGTACAGAAATGTATTATGTAAACAAAAATGTGTACCTGCATTTAGGTTTGGTGCGCGTCTTCTCAACATAGAACCCTAGCTCCTGGTTCAGAGGTTTCAGCGTGGCCTGTGGTCTGGGGCCATGATGTACCAGACGACACATGGCTATCTGAGCCCCACTCAGAGGAAAAGCTTCAGTCGACATCATCCACAATATACAAAACTCACAGTCCCAAATCAACACAATAAATCAATGATCAAGTAAAGCTACATCTCAAGATGACATTCTCTATCACATTGCATGAGTTGCAGAATTTTTCTGTGACCAGATTGTCATCTTTTCAATGTAATTCCAGATTAATAGCCAATCAAACAGTTCTCAGATGCTCTCAGTAGGATCCATTGATGAAACTGCACACTGTCCCCTCCAAAATCACCAACAAACTTCTCTCAAACTTCATAGATCCACTGCGATCAAAGAAACGTGTCCCACATGAGAGCAGGACAACTGCTACTGTGAGAGCTGGAAGCTGCCTTAATTCTCCTGAAGGACACCTAGGGCACAGGCCAGCTAATCCTGTTTCTGCTGACCCAAAGAGCTCAAACGCAGAAGGCGGCCATGACGAAACCTCTACAAATGCAGCTGTTGCACCGTAAGTAACAACTTTCATGATTTCTATGAAAAACACACACACATACTGAATACCTCTAATCTGCCTAAATTGATCCAGTGTTGGTTACAGATGTCTGTAAATGATTTTGGCCCCATGCTTTATTCTGTTGGACACCCAAGAAGCCCTTTGTGTTTCACATGACCAACATGAAGCTCTACATACAAACCACCAGAATGATAAATCAAATTTCTCTACATTTGTGGCATGACTGTGGTTTGCAAAATTGCAAGTTACAAATCAAACATATACCCAAGCTAACAGAGAACATTCTCAGAACTTGCTAATGTTCTGATAAAGTTTTCTGGTAAAGTAATCTGGTCTTTAATAGTGTTCTGAAAAATTGTTCACGGAACTGTTTTAGTTGGATGTTAGATTAAAACCTTTAAAAATAAAAATCGATTTATTCCTTGCTGAAACGTCCGCTTCTTAATGGAGAGTGCGGGTCATGGTTGCTTAGCAACGGCAGAAGAAATGGAAGTGCAAGCATAGAGCGCAGGCTAGTACAGAACTAGTTGCTTTGCAAAGATATAGAAAGCATTGCGTCTAGTGATTTCCAACATGTGAATGTGGTTTTGTTTTGAAGGAGAAAATAAGCATATTGCTGGACTCGGCCGAGACCAACGAGAACATTTGGCGAGTCCAATGACCAAGTCTGAGACGACTCAGAGTGCAAACACCAATGAGTCCAAGACAAGTCCAAGATTATAGAAAAATTTCTCGAGACCGGACTACAGTATGATTGCCCCTAAGTACACAATATAACTACAGAAGAGTCACGTTTTAAATAGGAAAAATAATGAAACTCTTTGGTCATTTTTGTACGCGATGCTACTGGTCTAATTGGATTGAATGCTCTATGCTAAGCTATGCTAAAGTGCGATCGCCAGACCCAGAGATCGGCTGAAGAGATTCCAAAGCGAAAAAAATTAAATTAATATCTTTGGGAGAGTTGAAGAATGAGCCTATTTCCAAGTGGAGTGTTCCATTAATGGTGGGGATTTTACATTGACTCTTTTTGCATGTTACTTTCTTTGTTTTTCACACATGCAATATATTCCAAAACAAAAAACAAGGTGAATGAATTGTCCTTTTGAATTATTCACTCAACCAAATTAATTACAAAACACTGATTTATTGAGAATGCATTAATGAGTCACTAAATCACTCAAACAACCAATTCATTCAAAAACACTCATTCATTAAATTACAAAACAAGCCACATTAATGAGTCATTGAATCATTCACTCAACCAGTTTATCAAAAAACACTCATAGGAATGAAAAGAGTTGCAGGAATGTGTCACTAAATCAAAACAAGCTGCATGGAAGTTATAAACACTTAATGTAAGTACCTTCAAATGAATGTGTTGTTTACTGAAATGATGTATAACAGTAATTTCATGTGAGCGAGTGTTTCCTATCCTTACCTGCAGCCTTGTGCAGCACTGCTCATGTCATGTTTGGAATATATTGATTTATTAGCCCCTGCTGGCTTTACATTGAAGTCTTTAGATCAGGAATGTTACACACATTGAGAGGCTTAGTAGGTCATGCAGTTCAGGAAGTGCATGTCATCGAGTGTGTGACATGCGTTCACAGAAAGGCCATCATTACCTAACATGCACACTTTTGATCTTAGCAGCGTAAGTGTGTGTGAAACATTCATCTAGCGTCACTCCACAGTGTGTCACAACCTCGCTCTCGCAATTAAAGGCTGAGATCCTGCATGAATATTTCACACTTCACATTTTCAATATGTACAAAAACTAGATCTTATGTATGCTGAAGGTAAATAATTTCTCAATTCGAAAAGTGTAGGGTAAATTAGCTTTGGTTGCTTTTCTTTGATTAATCAGACAGTTCTACACAGCTGCTCTTTCTAATGGTTTTGGGGATTATTCACTGGTTAATCCCAAACTGCAGCTAATAAGATTTGGAACAACTAAGATTAAGTATCTGAGTATTTAGTAATTAGTTGAGTGCCTTGACATTATTACGCTGAATGTAATAAGGTTACACTCACTGACACACTAAGTCAAAGTAGTATAGTTACTGTGCAAATTGTGAGTATGAATTGAATAGCAGGACTGTTTTTGCCAAAACGTGCAGTACACAAGAGACAGGGTGAGGAAGAGCCTATCACTAAAGAGCGTTTGTTTGAGCATAGTGCAATGAGGTCATGTGTCAGCTCAGCTATGACATCACCTCAATGTGTCACAAGCTCATCAGGTTTTACAGTGGGGCAGTCTATAGGTTTATAACTGCTACTAATAATAGTCTGCAAAGCATACTATTATTTAAAAAAAACTTGTTTGCAGTGCAGCCAGCAGCAACCTATTCAGCTAGTAAAGAGTTAAAGGAGTAAGTTCAAAGCCAAGTATATAAACTGTAGTGCACTGGCCAAATAAAACACCTCCCCTAAGCCACGTCAGACGGCTCAGAAACACAATGAACTATAGAAAACAAACAAAAAATGGTATGATTTACACTTCTAGTTTCCACAAAGTAGTCACAAGTCTGCAGTAACTAAGCTTGCCTCTGATTTAGTGCTGAAATTTGGAAGAATTCTAATATTCAAAGATCATGTCTTGCCAAATGGGACCACTGCACATCTAAAAGGAAAGTTTTAGTTTTAGCTGCAGACAAATATGGATAATTTCTATTTCTGATTCTTTACAATAATGCAATTATGTCAGTCAAGTTATATCAAATGAACTGTAACAAAAACCCAACATGAGCCTGAATGCTAATACATTTATTTCTCTAGATGGAGAGAAAACAGAAAGCCACAGGCTGTTGAAGAGCCGTCATTCCTGCGGCTGAACCTGTCATGAACTGAACTATTTGTTCTGACTGTTATTACATAATGAAGAGATGTGAGCTGTTTCCTACCGTCAGTGTGAGGGACTCGAACACAGTTTGAAAACAGGAAATTTTACTTCTCAAAACAATGTGGCATGTTTGTCCTCATGACCTACTACTGATATAGCAACCGGTTCAAACTCTTTTGATCTTTGAATCATGATGAAGAGCATTGCTTGGCAAAATTAAGAAGATGACTTTCAAAAAACTAAGAATGTTTTCCTTATGCATTTCTTGTCATTGGAACTATTTCACACACAAAACCCCACCGGCCGCTTCTCAACAATATAAAACACATATCAGGCAGATAAAAAGTATTATTTATTGGAAACATTAAGAAAAGCATAACTAATGACTTGTAGAATTTTCCAAGTCATCTGAAGCCTTTTGATATCTTTATGCAAGGAGCAAAGTGAATCTTAATTTTACCACTCTGTGAAAACCGTCAGATCTTATTCCAGAGACAAATTCGAATTGAACATAAAACACTTTCATTTTGTTTGAACACAAAGAATAAAATTAGACCAGGTTGACATGACAGCTCAATTATCAGATCTGAAATAACCGGTAACCATATACGTGGCTATATATACACACCATTGAGATCCTAGGCATGTTTTCCAAAGTGTAGCTATAATAAAAGTTGTTAAATAATAAATGTAACTGTAAATAACTTTGGTACCAGAACAGTGTTGAACGATGCCATGATATGACCTCTTCATCTCAGTTAATCATTGGTCTAACAGCACTCATCGATGTCAAAATGACTGAGATGGCCAATCAAATTGAAAAAGGTGAATGCCCTGTACAGGAATGGGCAGAGTTGACTTTACTTTATGAGAAGACTGGGTTCCTTTAATATATGTCAGAAGTTTATACAGATGTTCTACCAGACGGTCGTCCTCTTCTATGCTGTGGTTTGCTGGGGAAGCAGCATTAAGAGGGATGCCACATGGTTGGATAAGCTGGTGAAGAAGGCTGGTTCTGTGGTGGGTATAGAACATCTGGCAAAATAGGAGGACCCTTAGCAAGCTCCATCACTGCAACAGTATCATTTCCAGGCAAAAAAGCAATTTCAGTGGCAGGATGCTGTCTTGGTCCTGTTCCACGGACAGACTGAGGATATCAAGAGTCTTTAACTACTCCCTGTGAGCAGGACTTAAACCGCTTGTTTCCACTGAGTGGTGACGACAAAATATGACAATAAGTCATAGTCAACAAAAATTGACGATTCTAGTCAACCAAACAAGCCAGACTTGAATATCCCTCTTGGATCAATAGTATCTACGTATATATAATCTATAATTTACTATATAATTCCAAGCCTCCAACAAGCTCAGTTTTTGGACCTTAGTTTTTCTAAAGATATGCGGGTAACTGCATATCTTGGATAGACAAACTGAAAAAAAATGATGGAAACAGCTAAAAAGTTTAGCTAAAATTATAATGAGACATATAAGTCAATTTAGCAAATTTTTGCATCTTAATAATGACTCAAACGGGCACTAAATGTTACACAGTTATCATGTGAGATAAACGGGCAGATTCTAAACTTATTCAATAAAAATGTAACAAGTTAAGTAATAAATAATTTGACAATTTAAATATTAGTCATATAACCCAAATGTGTTAAATATGGAGTACAAGAACTATACTTGCCATAGTTATTGGTGGACTACCAATTTTAGTGCTCAATAAATAAAGTAAACATAAAGCTCAAACAATCATTACCCCAGTCCTATTGCTAATATAATTATCATTACTAACCAAGCTGAACCCATTAATACATTACATTAACAATTTATCAACTATTGAGTGGATTCTAGTTGCATCAAACAAGCTTTGTGCCGGCAGTGATTTATTCAATAGGTTTAAGTGTTAAAGTTTAGTGCAAACAGTTTAGTGGATTATGTTTGTGTTGCTGAGATTCTTTTCTTGTGATGTTTATAGTCGTCTGCAATGAATGAAGCTCAGACAGCAAAGTTGAGTCAATGGAGGCAGATGACTCACTGCTCTGACATCACACACATCGAGCAGAGAGAGATTTCTATGGTCACTATGAGACGTGATGTACAAACATCACTATGAACTGACGTACATGGTCTGCAAATCTCTTTTTGTTATTCATTGTGTGCTGTCTCTGTGTCTTGAAAGGTATTATAGTGTTGCTTATTGCTTATGACGCAATGCTGTCCCCACAACATACCACTCAAATGAAATGTCAACAATTACAACTGTCAAACCAAACATTTCCCCCAGGCGACAGAAAGTTTGTTCACCACTGACAATGCAGAAGCAGATAAATGTTCTGCTTTCTGGTCTCAAGCATTACAAAATTCCCCTAAACATTTACAGGAAAGATGCAAGCATGCATAATTTCAGTCTCACTGAATGTTATCGAGTCCAGTCAAAATCAGCTGTTCGAGAATGTCATTCGGGACTTCCAGAAAGCAAGAAGCAGCAAACAGAGAGATCTGTCAGAGCAGCTTAACTGTTCGACACGTATGCAAAGACCAGGGCAGAGGTGCAAACATTGCCGAACATGCAAATGTCTCTGTAAACAGAGAGAAACTGCTAAGTTGAATATCGCTCCCCTGCCGTGTCTAATCTGTCTTGTGTGGTTTTATCCCTTCTCAGACCACAACGAGCCCAAACAGTGGAGTTTGCCATCTCAATCTGTGCAGTCTCTTCCAATTTGACAGCACCGTCTTCAGGAGAATCAAGCCCACGTCTACAAGCTGAAGGCAGGCCCTCCCTCGCGCATTCGCAAGCCGGCAGACCCTCTCCTCCCGCTGCTGGGTTTCTTCCACCTCCCCCCTTTTAAGAGCAGTTCTTTCTCTCGGTCTGAAGCAGATCAGACCCCCATCCCCCCTGCCGTGAGCTCCTACCTCGAGTGGAGCCGCTTGCTGGCCAGATCTGAGTCCATGCTGCCCGCCGACTGAGCCATTGGTGAGCTTTAGGAGCCGTAGAGAAACTCCAGCTGCTCACTGCTTCCCTCTTCCTCTGGGGCTCTGAGCAGACGCACTTCAGTCCTGTGTGCGTGTGTGTGTGTGTGTATAATGGCAGCTGCTGAGGAAGTGAGGTATTGTAGACCATAGACCATAAAAGGCAAGTCCCTCCTCTGAGTGACGCTGGTGAGCAGGAAGCAGAGTGTGTGTGAATGTAAATTTATGTGCTGCATACACTCTCAAACAAACATACGTATCTCTTTTCTTATTCTCATTCCCCTTCCCCTGCACAATTGTAATATTTGTCATTTATATAGTTTTACTTCACTTTAACATTGCTTATTTTTATTTTTGTCTGTGCACTGGAAGATTGTGTATAAGCATACTTAAATGTAATAAATCACTTTCTGAATCTCATAGATCTTGCTTCATGCATGCATCCAGAAAAGCACTTGGTAACTCTTACTCTGTCGTTTTTTCAAATATCAGAAGACTTGAAAATCCAGTCATTGTTTACTCACCCTCATGACGTTTGTGACTTTATTTTTTTGTAAAATACTACAGGATCAATTTAGAAGATTCTTAAAAATTAACAAATATTACCATGAGTAACATACTGTATATAGGCCTATGTTTATGAATTCAGCAGACGTTTTTTTCTAAAGCATTTACAAAAGAATTACAATTCACCAAAAAGCCAACAACATTGCCAATATACTGTACAATCCTAGTTTTACTAGACAACTAGATAAGGAAGCAAGCTAAATAAAATGCTAAATAAAAAATAGTATTATTTCAAGTGTTCTGAAGTCATGCAATTTTTTGTTTAAGAAACAGGTTAGAGTAGAAAAAATATATATATTTTTTTTATTCCATAGCAGAATCCAGCCTACATACAAATCACATTCATATAAAAAAAAAAATGCATCGATATTGACATTGCGTCATTGATTCCAAAATTCTCTTGGTTCTTGAATTGAAATACGTGGTGAAAGGAACTGGAGAGTTACATACTGTAAACCACAAACATATATATAAATATGACTGCAGAAAAATATTTGTCAATGTTATGATATTTCATAGGTGTTTTCTTTGTTCTTTTTTAGCTTGAGAGGGCCAGTTATTGAAAGGAAAAAGCTAAAGTTTTAGTGGAAAAAAAATGTTGTAATTTTGCATGTCACAGAAAGGTTTGGAATGACATGAGGCTCAACTAGAACCCAATATTCGTTATTGGGTGAACTACAGCTTTACTGTATTTTTAAACATGTAGTGTCAGTCTGTTATAGATCTTTTACTGTTTGTAGATTTGTATGTGGAGATCATTTAAACTTGAGAGAATATGACAAGGGTTAATATTGAGATCTTAGACTTTTGACAATGGTATCTTTTAAAGCCGATGGAGATCTAAGAGAGATTTCATGATGTTGTCATGCAGATCTGTTGTATTGAGTGTACACACTGCCTAAGTGTTTGTCAAACCCTCGTTCATAACGCTTTCCTCAAACCCTCAGGAAAATGAGAAAACCAAAACATACATCAAAGGTTTGTTCTGTCAACAGATGAGATGGAGAGACGACACGCAGGCTTTGATTTCAGAAGCACACATTCACCTCAGCCCTCATGTCTGACAGCGTAATCATATCCACAAACTAATGTCACCTTGAGCTCATCTCTGTTATGATACAAATTAAAAGGGCAGCAAACGGTGAAAATCCTGAACAGAATCTTAAATTATTCCGGCCGAACCTAAATAATGTATGCACTTATAGCCTTGTTACTACCCATATAAAGCCAAACCCTGAAACAATGCATTTTCATAATTTTCGAAAATCATCACAATTTTTTTTCATTGACTGTTTTGTCCCATGGTACTGTTGTTTTTCAGGCTTGAGTGTTTCAGGTTTGAAGGTCAGTGCAAATACGTCTAATAATGGCTTTATCTAACAAACATCATTGCACATGGACATGGAGTATTTCAGAAATTTCTGAATATGCTGCCAAAGCCTGAGGTGTTTGTTTTAATGAAGCCTTTGCAATGTGCCTTTAGCAGTAGTTTAGCTAGCATTGAAATGCAATGCCACTGTGATATTGGTCCTTTAAGAATATGTACTTTAAGTACCAATACCACAATGTCATTAGACACCAACTATACTTTCATTAAATTATTTGTATTATACACGAGTTTTCATTGCATTTAAACTGTTTTGACCAGCAGGTGGTGCAAGCCAAAAAGTGAATCATTTTACGAAACAATTGGTTCAGTTGAAACAATAGGTTCCACAAAACACATCAGCAAAAACTATAAAAATGCAAAGATGGCTCAAACTGGTTACAAATGTGTGGGAGAACCAACTGCGACATGCAATATGCCAGAGTAGTCCCACCTTCTGAATAAAACAGCCTGGTAAAAGTCATTGCACTGAAACTGACATTAAAAGCTCCTGTTCCCATAGAAACCTGAGAGACTCTGATAGATAGCCTAAGATACAGTGGGTTACGGAAAATATTCAGAACCCCTAAATTTTTTACTCTTTGTGATATTGCAGCCATTTGCTAAAATCATTCAAGTTAATTTTTTTCCCCTCATTAATGTACACACAGCATCCCATATTGACAGAAAAACACAGAAATGTTGACATTTTTGCAGCTTTATTAAAAAAGAAACACTGAAATATCACATGGTCCTAAGTATTCAGACCCTTTGCTGTGACACTCATATATTAAACTCAAGTGCTGTCCATTTCTTCTGATCATCCTTGAGATTGTTCTACACCTTCTTTTGAGTCCAGCTGTGTTTGATTATACTGATTGGACTTGATTAGGAAAGCCACACACCTGTCTATATATGATACAGTATGCGATTTCAGACGCTGCATCGTTCTATTTCTGTAGGCTACACAATCATGGGGAAGACTGCTGATTTAACAGCTGTCCAAAAGACGACCATTGACACCTTACACAAGGAGGGCAAGACACAAAAGGTCATTTTAAAAGGGGCTGGCTGTTCACAGAGCTCTGTGTCCAAGCACATTACTAGAGAGGCAAAGGGATGGAAAAGATGTGGTGGAAAAAGTGTACAAGCGATAGAGATAACTGCACCCTGGAGAGAATTGTGAAACAAAACCCGTTCAAAAATGTGGGGGAGATTCTCAAAGAGTGGACTGCAGCTGGAGTCAGTGCTTCAAGAACCATTACGCACAGACATATTCAAGACATTGGTTCCGCGATTAATAGCATCCAAAATAAAAAATTCTCTTTACATAATATTTGTTTTTATGCTGTGTTTATTTATTATGTTTATATTAAAACCCACACATACAGTTTATATTTTGAAAGTATTTATGAGCACGCGTGTAAATGACATCTTGCTGTGTTTGAGTTTCTGTCGCTCCTCCGTTTGGAACTACCAGCCTATAACCAACAGAAAAGAAATGTAGGCTACTAACTGACCAGTTTTTTTTCGGTTTGTTTGTTTATTCAGCTGTTATTAAATATCAGACGGCAACGGTGCTGTGTTTCTTCTTTTCCTCTTGGTTTGGTGGTCGCTGCTAACCTTGTTTGCATTGTCTACACACAAGTTACACACTACTATTGTTTACTTACGTTTACATGCTTTAATGGCAAATTTGTGTCTACCTTTGAGCGCAGTGGAGGACACGTTTGAGCTGCACTCGTTGCAGCTCGAGCTGGAGGCCGTGGAGCTGTTGGAGAGACAGGCCGAGCTGAGGGAGAGGAAAGCAGTTCTGGAGTCCTCCTGGGTGACTATACAGCGTGATACTCTGACCACCTCTACTCCGTGTGCTTCTCTGCACAGGTCCCATGCACCCCGGATGCGATCTTCCCAGATGTCCTTCAATCCGGCGCCGAGACACAGACCCTGAGTCCAGCAGCAGCGGAAGACACGAACCAGGCCCCGGTCAAGGATGTCTGCAATGCTTTTACTTGATCTTAGTGCTGCGTTCGACACTATAGATCATGACATACTGATAGATCGACTACAAAATTATGCAGGCATCCAAGGGCAGGCTTTAAGATGGTTTAGATCATCCCTTTCTGATTGCTACCACTTTGTTTATTTAAATGGGGAGTCATCGCAGTTATCACCAGTAAAGTACGGAGTGCCACAAGGATCTGTCCTAGGTCCTCTACTATTTTCAATATACATGCTGCCCCTTGGTAATATTATTAGAAAACACAGGATTAATTTTCATTGTTATGCTGATGATACTCAACTATATATCTCAACAAGACCAGATGAAACATCTAAATTATCGAAGTTAACAGAATGTGTTAAAAATGTAAAAGACTGGATGACGAATAATTTTCTGCTATTAAACTCAGACAAGACAGAGATATTACTTATTGGACCAAAAAATAAAACACAAAATCTTTTGACTTACAAGTTACAACTAGATGGATATCCTGTTACTTCCACTACAGTCAAAAGTCTGGGTGTTATATTACAATACAAATTAAATTTAAAACTGCTGAATTCAACTTAAAACTGCCTAGTAAATTCTTCCAAAATTGAAACCCTAGATAATCAAGTGTTTGGTTTTCTCAAAGTACGTATTCTTCTGCTTAGTTTGAAGAGCTCTATGAAAAAAAAGTCTCCAGTGAAGGATCTGAACATCTAATCAAACCCAAAGATTTTCGGTCTATTAATACTGTATAAATCTAAGATCTTCTGCCTTGTGCTTATACTGAAGTGACTTTTCACCAGCTGTTTCTGTGATTGCTCTGAAGGAAATGTGCTGCTGTCAGAGCTCATATATCCATGAACCCTACGGCTGATGACTTGAGCAGGTTATCTTAAAGTAAAATGATTGCGCTTGTGTAATTGAGTACATATTCCAATCACAGCTGTTTACATCTCGAGAGATGATTTTTGTTTACGATCAGCTGAGCTTGAATCTGAAATAAAAGTGGCTGTGTTCAGCAGAAAAACAGCATTTAAAGATGCTGGACACTTATGTTTGCACCCACATTCTTCCTTGTGTGAGTTTTTGTTTGTTAGATTGTTTATAAAATAATAGGCTATGTGTTTAGTGACGTTTAATAATGGTTTTGATAAATTATTCATAGTATATGATTTAGTGTTGTATCATAGTGTTATTATTTGCAATATTTGCAGTGAAAATGTAACTATGAAAAATAAGACGGTTCTGTCACCTTTACTTATAACTTTAAATATTTCAGAACTTTTTCATGTTTATTAAGGTAAAAGTGAAAGTGCGTTGATTAATGTACTATAGAGTTATTCTTTTTGGGTTGACTTTAGATCAGGGGTTGTTCACGCGCTCACAGCCGAGCTCTTCTGCGCATGCTCTAACAACAATGACTTTCTTTCGGAAGCAGAAACTCCAGGAAAGCGATTGTTTCTCTTCGGCCCAAAGAGGATCGTTTACAGATATATGGAGACTTTCAGAATAGATTCACGCATGGAGAATGAAGTACAGGACTGTGTACGTCTAGTAAGACTTAATAAAATAGTGTAGAAGAACAACTGAACAGAGTTTGTGCGAGAGTGGACGTGTTCAGGTAAGACGAGCTGCGTGTTTACTTTGAACAAAAATGACTTGTTCCAGAGCAGTTTACGATCGTTAAAGAAAGCAAACCACAATAACTCAAACACTTACAAATTGTACAAGATGTGACTTCTCGGAAAACATGTTGTTTTAATGAATGGTCAAGATGGTCGTATGTTTGTAATCTCGATGTTCAAACCGAATTCGCTCTCATTTCATCAAAGAGTTTCGGAAACGCGCTGAAGTGCCAGTTAATGTTTTGCGCTTTTCATCTTATTTAATAGTTAGCAGTAGTTTGCGCTTCTTGAGGCAGCTGAGTCAGTGCTCAGATGATGTGAATGTGTATGTTTGTGTCCTTCAGGTTTCTGGAGTTCATCTGATGACTCTGAGATCCTCCTGAATCGTCTGGGCTCAAACCATGCAGATCCTGCTCCTCTGCCTCGGTTTCTTCATGCTAGACTCTTGCAAGGGCCACACTTCATTCACCTGTGAGCCTGTTCATGTGCAATGGTGCCATGGCATGCCCTACAACAGCACATTCTTCCCTAACATGTTGGAGAACTATGACCAGGATATCGCTGCGGTGAACATGAAGGTAGTGCTTGTTGAAGGTCACCAGAAGGCCGTATAATACACAATAAACTAAATGCTTAATTTTAGCAATGAGTAATATTATGTTGAATGTGTGAGCTTTTCATTTTGGTTTATGCTACGCTGTCAAACGATTCACATCCAAAATAAGTTGCATTACACAACATCTAATTTGACAGTACTAGTTTATAGTTATAATATTCTATTGAGACTTCTAATTAATTAAATGGGAAAGCTTCAATTGTTATGTGAGCTCTGAATATGTTATGGAAGAGCAGTAGTGAATTGTGTTTTTAAAATACCATACATCCAGCATTTATATTTTGAGGCTGGTTGAGAGGTCTGAGAGAAATGTTGATCTCCGTTCACCGTTGGTTCAGTCTTTACTCAGTCATGTCTCGGTTTGTGTTTCAGAGCACATTCCTGCGATTCCCTCAAA
Source organism: Enteromius viviparus (assembly GCA_032353835.1). Lineage (NCBI taxonomy): Eukaryota > Metazoa > Chordata > Actinopteri > Cypriniformes > Cyprinidae > Enteromius > Enteromius viviparus. The sequence goes on along the minus strand of JAUCNO010001398.1, from coordinate 5,312,323 downwards.
GGGATTGGTTTTACTGCTTATGTAGTTGTATCAAATAATGGGCTTTGTGTAATACGTGAGAGTAGAGGCCTCAGCCCTATTGTTACAGCCATTGATTTAAACGAGAGAGAAGGAAGGAAGGAAACTGGAGTGGAGAGCCTTCTGCGCCATTACTGTTTATACACACACACACACACAGAGTTATGTTGTGATTCTGTGGATTCTTTCTTACTATTTCTCAATCAGAGATGACAGTGAGCAGATCCTAGTCTAGTCCTAGTCCTACTGTGACTCCACATTGCTGTTTTTGTCCAAATCAATCAAACAACATATTTATTAAAAACTATGGTATTTTATTAAGTTAAAGGAAAGTGTGAAAAAGGGTGAATCTGTTTAGAAGACTTGAAACTAGCTATGAAGAAATAACAGCCTGGATTCTCTCTGTGTTTTTAGCCCTTCATGCCGCTGGTCAACCTGCACTGTTCTCCCGACGTACATCTGTTCTTGTGCCAGGCATTTGTTCCCGAATGCACTGACCACACGCGTGTCCTGCGGCCCTGCAGAGAGCTGTGTGAGCGAGTTCTGTCCGACTGCAGCAGGGACATGCTGACCTTTGGCCTCAGCTGGCCGTCCGAGCTGCAGTGTGACCGGTGAGCATATCGGTGTAAACATACTTGCCAATAAAGCTGATTCTGCTTTGTTTTGTATGAACCATAACGTAATGGGATAATTATTAGGGTTGCACCTATGTTTGACAACCCAAATTGTTCAGTGCAAAAACAGTTAAAAAAAAAAGTACTTCATTATTTGTTCGTACAAAGTGCTTAAAGAGCTTAAATTCGACTGAAAACCCTTGAAAACAGCCAAATTTAGGAAAAGGGATTTAGATGTTTAAAAGGCAGTGTTAATGAATTAGTGTGTTTTTAATTTCTGCGTTTCTGTGTGCAATTTCTGTGTTTGAGCAACTGATGGGTTTTTTCACTGATTTGGCCAGTCACATTTATAAGAATGTCTAATAAAGGTATGGATGTGACAATGTGATACATGCAACAAAGATCTTTCCAAAATCTGAATGAGAATCATTAAATCTGCTAATGTCAAGAAAAAAGCAGTTCCTGCATGTTTCTGTTAAAATAAAAGGTGCGAAAAAAGTCCAACATTCATAAATGCTAGTAATTTAATTTTACTATTGTTCTGTACAATAAAAGTAAAATCTAAGAGAATGATGACAATAATAATTGCAACATCTCTATTAATACATTCATAACATTCACACACAGCGTTGAAGTTGGGATCTGTACAATTTTTTAAGGTTTGAAAATAATTATCTTCTGTTCAGCAAGAGTGCATATATTTGTCTAACCCTGAGTAAAAATACCTAACTCATTCAAGCTGGGGGGGGTCTCACAAATGGGGTTTCTAACCATAACAAATTGTAATTTACTAAATTATTAATTTTAAGATAAAGTGCTAAATCCTGGCAACACACATGCAGAAAAAATGTGAAAAACCTTTGCTAAAGTAGCTGATCATTAAACTAGTGTTCGCCAGTAAGCTGCTTTGTTAGCTAGTCAGACTGCGTATGTTTCCTGAGCGGTAAATCTTGTGTATGTGATTTTTCAGATTGGAGTCGTGTCACGATTCTGTGGTTTCAGCCGTGGAGATGACCACATCCAGCAGCTCTCTGTCCTCTGGCCGGGATATGGGCTTCTGGTGTCCTCTTCAGCTGAAGACTCGTGCTGGTCAGGGCGGCTCTTTCCTCGGCGCTCAAGACTGCGCTCCGCCGTGCCACAACATGTACCTTAAACCACAAGAAGTTCAGTTCACCAAAACCTTCATCGGCGTGTGTTCCATCGTGTGTTTATGTGCAACTCTCTTCACATTTCTAACCTTTCTCATTGATGTGAAGCGCTTTCGCTACCCTGAGCGCCCAATCATCTTCTACTCAGTCTGCTACAGCTTCGTCTCTCTGGTGTATTTTGTTGGTTTTGTGCTGGGTAACAAGGCGGCCTGTAACGAGCCAAGTCTGCCGGGCCGTGTGAGGACAGCAGTGCTGGGAGCCCAGAGTCGCGTCTGCTCACTGCTCTTCATGCTGCTGTATTTCTTCTCCACGGCGGGAATGGTGTGGTGGGTGGTTCTGACCATTACCTGGTTTCTGGCTGCAGGGCCAAAGTGGAGCTGTGAAGCGATAGAGAAGAAGGCAGTGTGGTTCCATACAGTGTCCTGGGGTCTCCCCGGAGCGCTCACAGTCGTGTTGCTAGCGCTGGATAAGGTGGAGGGAGATGGCCTCAGCGGTGTGTGTTTCGTGGGCCTGTACGATCTCACCACGCTGCGCTGGTTTGTGGTGGCACCGCTGGCCATCTCAGTGCTGGCTGGCCTCTCGCTGCTGCTCGCTGGCATCATGTCTCTGAACCGCGTGCGTCGGGTGATCCAGCACGACGAGAGGAACCAGGAGAAGCTGAAGAAGTTCATGATCCGCATCGGAGTGTTTAGCGGCCTGTACTTGCTGCCTCTGCTGGTGCTGCTCAGCTGCTATCTGTATGAACAAGGCCACCGCAGTCGCTGGGAGAATAGCTGGATCCGACGGCACTGCCAGGAATACAGCATTCCCTGCTCTCGCCGCGTGAGGCCCTCGACCTGAGCTGTATGCTGCATTACAAGAGTGCTTGGTCTCGCAATGACTGACTTCTGTTTTGTTTTTTGTAGAGTGTTGATGTGGATCAGCCTGAGCTTTCGCTGTTTCTCATTAAATATCTGATGACGCTGATCGTAGGAATATCAGCCGTGTTTTGGGTCAGCAGTAAGAAAACCTGCTCAGAGTGGCTGTCATTCTTCAAGAGAAATCGCAAGAAAGAGTAAGGGTACTTCTAATTCTAACTCAATCATTCATGACATAGAAAGAAGGTTGTCTTCACTTGTAGTGCATATGATTTAAACAAATAAATCCCACACATGCAAAGATATTGATATGGGAGCAAAACTGTGTTCACAGCAGGGCTTTGTATGTATTGCATGCATTAATTTTTTTTGTGCTTCAGTCCAATCAGTGAGAGTCGACGCGTTCTGCAGGAGTCCTGCGAGTTCTTCCTCAAGCAAAACAGCCGTGTTCAGCACAAGTCCAAGCACTACAAGTCCTCACACAAGCTGAAGGTCGTGTCCAAGTCCATGGGCACCAGCACAGGCGTGCACTCACCTGTCACTAGTAACCACAGCAACACGCCTGTCTCCACGGTGATCCACAACCACTGCATTCCAAGCCAGAGCATCTCTGATCCGCAGCGTTCCTCAGAGACGTCTGCTCCAGAGTGCACCGGATTAGCAGCCGCTGAGAGACGCAGTAAAGCTGAGAGTTCCAGCCGCATCAGCAGCCACACGCAGAGCTCACACAGGTCTGTTTAGATAGGACACCCTTCTGCTAGAACATTAATATTACGAGTGAACGCATACATCTAATCTAATAACAGAACTGAGGTTTTTAAATTTGGCAGATTTATCTACTGACTGCTCCATATGGTCCCATCATCTAAATTCTAATCGAGTCTGTATTTTTTTTTGTTTAGTTTTTAAAATGGTTCATTCATGGCCATTTTTTTATTTACATTTTGGTATATATGTTGAGGGATGGTAGGAAGGACATCATGTACCCTAACTTCATAGCTCGAATAAGTCTTACCTTTATATTAAAGAATTTGTATGAATACAAGGTTCACATTTCTGAAATGTGTCCTGTTCTGTTACAATCCTTTTTCTAACCCTAAAGCCTAAGATCAGTTTATCAGTCACCCAATCACCTTTGTTTATCTAGCGCTCTTAATAATAAAAAGCACTGAACATTATCAGACTTGAGAATAAAGTGTCAGTAATGTATAATGACCAGATTAAACACTCAGTTTTCAGCTAAAGGCATTTCATTATTGAAGGTAGATATGTCATTGTCTCAGTTTATTTTTAATAGGATCTTTGTAATCTAATCAATGATAATTGTTAGAAATGAAAGTGTCTCCATCTGAGAAAGCCAGAGGAATGGAGGAAAGAAAAAAAAACTTGGTAAAAACCAGGCTCAGTTGGGGTCAGTTCTCCTTTGGCCTGATGCCCAGTACTTAATATCTAGTTTAATTTTTGTCGCAGCCATGTCAGACTGTGTAAAGAATAGGTCTTCAACCCTGTTCTTGTGGACCCACTGTTCTACAGAGAGTAGCTACAGGTCTAATCAAATACACCAGACGCAGCCAATCAAGTTCCTCAAGATTGCTTGAAAATACACAGGTATGCTGAAGCAGGTTGGAAATAAACTTTGCTGGACAGTAGGTCCCCAGGAGCAGGGTTGAAGATCTCTGGTGTAAAGAATATTTTGTGTGTGTGTGTGTGATTCCCATGATCTGTCTCTGGAGCTAAACTAAGATGAATTATTTGAACCTTTTTTCATCTTACAGATGATCTCAACAGATTTCTCTGTTTTTAACACGCGTACTGTAATTGCTTTTTGAAGGTTGACACCCAAAGGTGATTCACTACAGGCTGACCAGAGCTCCGCCCACTGCATCAACACCCAATGAGATCTCACAATCGGCTTTGACTCTGAATGGAGGCCTCCTGGCTCCGCCTTCCTTGTTCTATTTGCATTTTCATTATTGATGTCCACATCATCAGAAGATTTTTTAAAATTCCTTTACACTACTGTAAGATAGAATGTTATAATGGTTATGCAGCACATATTTACTGACAGGCTCCATATAGATATAACATGAAATTGTCAGTTTTTGTAGGTGCAAGAATGCACTTTAGTAAACTTCAAGTAATTCATCACTGGAATAGTCTTAACACTGACACTTCTGACTTGAATCTGTGAACAAAAGCAACAGATTTAATTCATGATTTATTCTTAAATGAGAGGCTCTAAAGAATTCTACAAAATTTGCACAAGTGCTCTAACTGTATGCCAAAAACCCTTCCCAATTAAAAAGTTACTTCTAAAACAGCAGTATTGATTATAAATATAACATTTCTGTCTCTTCCAGGACAACTTAGTCTTCAACTAAGAAGATTAAGTCATGTAATATTTCAGTTTTATGTTTTACCTTTCTTTCAAAAAGATCTTTTGATATTGTTTTGCTACAAATGGCTATTTTTATTTGTACTGTGTTCAGATTTAGATAGGAAAGTGCTTTTAATATTTGACAGGAATTAAAGCTGTAAGGGAAGTAAAGTTTGTAGGATTTTTTAATAAACATACTAATTCTTCAGCTAACAAAATACATTCAGTGGATTAAAAAAAAGTTGATAAAAGTGTTTTAAAGATCCACATACTGTTATGTTCCTCACATACTGTTTTCAGTGTTAAATTAAGTGTGGCGTCTGCTTGGACTGAACTCTGATAATGTTCAGTATAATGTCAGTTGTGTGAGTAATGTGACTTGTGGCCAGGTATGGTGACCCATGCTTGGAATTTGTGCTCTGCATTTAAACCAGTGCACACAAACACCTGGAGCCGCGGCTGCCCTCAGTGTGTTTTTTTGCACCTCGTGTTGTTACCAAAATACTTGTATCTAACAAGTTCCTCTTAATATATACTGGGTGGAGGATAGAATATGATATAATATGGTTGATAGATTTGTAGTGTCATTGCATCAATATCAATTTCATACTGTATAATGAGTCTAGTACATAAAGAACTGCTTTATCTGTCTCATTCATTTTATTCTATATGTATTTTGTAGTGAAAGGCTTATTTTAAAATAAAGTTTTTCATTTTTAAAAAAAAAATGTTTTCAAGCATGTGGTCTTTATTTTTTCTTTCCTGAAAAAGTCACTCTGTAGTGCGTGTTTGTGGCTGTTTGATTATGAGGGTGCGTATATTGTAACTTTTTCTTTTTGGTTAAGGGTTAAGGTGTGATGATAACTGTAGCTGTTAGCAGCATTTAGGAACACAATGAAATATTCAGTCCTTCACTAACAGCTGGTTCTTGGTCTTTCTGATCAAGTCAAGTCAAGTCACTTTTATTTATATAGCGCTTTTAACAATACAGATTGTAGCAAAGCACTGAACATTAT
>JAUCNO010001398.1:5294660-5306193 GCA_032353835.1 Enteromius viviparus | reverse complement strand
TTGAAATAAAATGGCTCGAAAATATTAAACCGCATGTGAAGGCTCTAAAATATAATTTTTTTCACCTCACGACCGCACGCCGGAGATCCGGCACAGTGCCGGAATACTTTAAGCCCTGACTATGATCCCAGTAAGAGTGAAAATTGACTTGACCGTGATCGTGACAGAGGTGGGTGAATTACCTGAAGGGAGGGATGGAGTTGAACATCTCTTGAGACTGCGAGACAGGCAGAGCTCCTCGCAGACCCAGCTGAGCCTGAGCTTGTAGAGATGTGTGCAGGGAGATGGGGATCTGCTGAGGGGTGGCCTGAACACACAAACAATCACAGGTTATTCACATGCACACAGATTCAAGAAATGAACCCTTTAAATCCAACTGTTCACATTTGATACCCAAGACTAAATGATCAAAAAATTGTTGTTATACCCGTTTAGTCTCAAAAACATCAAATCTTTTTGTTCATTTCTAAATCACTGTATTGCATTGCATATGTTTTAAACATTTAAATATCACATTTGATATATTATTGGAGATGAAGAATGACATTTATATCTAGGGCTGGGTTTGGACACAAATTTCTCAAATCGATTCTGATTCATAAGCTTGCAATTTGATGCAAGTCTGATTCTTTTGGTTGTATATCAGTTAAAGTACACTGCAAATTCAAAGAAAAACACTGTACAATGCTGTACAACATCTGTCAGAATCAGTTGGTACTACATCACTATAATAATGAAGGTTAAAATTCTGATTTGCATACAAACTTAAATTAGGTACTGTTTTCAACTACATAGCTATTTCTACTCCAAATAGTTATTTCCTATATAAACATCTAAATGGTGAAACATTTAAATGGTAGCTGACATTATTTACAAGCCGTTACACTGGGGTCTTTCCATGGTTGAATCCCTGATTGAGCAACAATATGAACATTATTTTAAAATGAAGGCGATGTGTACCTGTTGATAACTGGGCTGCTGAGTCAAGGGAGGCACAAGCCGTGGCTGACTCTGGAACACATGACCATCCAGATACAGAGGAGGTATATGACTGCCTGTGATACATACACACAACACAAGAGTTTTTTGGAGCCATGCATTGTCACCAAACGCAACACAGATTCTAAGAGAGTGATTAGACAGCTGACCTTGCATGGAGACAGAAGGAGCTACAGACGCCACAGGCATGGGCGGCATGGACACTCCGCCGAAGGAGCTGTAGCTGACGCCGCTGGAGGAGCCCACGCTGCAGGCAGGTTGAGCACCAGATCCAGCACCAACCGGGGAGCCCTGCTCCGGGAGAGCCTGAGAGTTCTCCCACGCCTTACGAGCAGACTCCATCTGAGACCACAGACAAACACACTGGTGAGGGACACTGATGGACACATGACCTGTGCTTCAGCTGCTCAGAATCTAGCAATTCACTCAAACATTTGATTCTTTTAGTGCATATGAAGTTCATTATGAAAAACAAAACGTTGCTGTGGGAAAGCCTATACGGAAAGATTTCAGTACTTTTATATATCTGTACTTTTGGAGGCATGTATGATTTCATTTCTTGTGTTGAACACAACTGAAGATCTTTTGAAAAACGTTGGTAATCAAACAGTTGATTACAACTTGCTGGAATGTTTTAACATATTACTAAACATTTTAACATGAAGTAAATGTTTTAAAATTCATGTTTTAGCATGTTGCTAAAACGTATAATAATTTAACATTAGGCTAGTTATGGGTAAACTCTGTGTCCTTTATCCAGTTTGTTCCACTTCGTTATGGAGTTTCCTCAACGACTCAACTTGGCAAAGGTGAACTTTGACAAACCCGTAAGGGAAGTTTTATAGAATGTCTCCATTTTTAAATTAACGTTACCCGGCTTTTAGCTGTGTGTTTACATAAATACAGAAAGTGTTCATACCCTGCGATTGAGTATTTCAGGTTTCTGAGAAAAAGGTCTATAACAACGTTTAAACATGCTGGTAGTGTGTCCTATGCTAAACTAGGCATGTGGAGGGCAGACAAAATGTGTGCTGCCTCGCAAATCCCAAGAAATATGGTGAAGTATCTGAAATGACCCTTAAAATGTCAGTGATGGAAAGCCATCAACCCAAGCAATGATACAGCAGTAAGCTTTACCTTGAGTGTGAGGTCCGCAGAAGGGAAGCTGATGGGGTTGAGGTTTATTCCAGGTTGCAGGTGGTCTCTGCGGAGCATCGGGATGGCTTGAGTCAGGCCCGCCTGCGCATGCACATCAATAACAGGATAAACACTCAAAGCTGCCTTACAAAGCTGACAATGTAAATACTGCGTGCAGAGCTATTGTACGCACATTCCCAACAAGGGCATCCTGCAGCTTGGTGACGGGGTTGGACACAGGCACTGGCGTGGACCCTGGAGGAAGGCTAAAGTCAGAATCCTTTGCACTGACACCAAACTCTATGGGCGGCACAGGAATGACGTTGTCCACATGAATATCCACTCCGTTGACAGGAGTGATGGGCCCCTCCAGACGCTCCATGCCCTCCGAGCCCTTGCGATTCTTCAGTGAGCGCTCATTGCCAATTGGGCCTGGTTTATGTTCTTTACTCTGCTCAGGCCCTGCATCTGAATCCTGGAGGAGAGAGGACAATGGGATTTTTAGGAGTAAATTTAGTCTCAGGCTCAGCTCACTCACTGAGGTACACAATCATATTTGCAAAGAAAAGAACAACTTGTACCTCTGAATTGGGTTCGCTTCCAGTGTAGGAAACCTGCTTTGTCCACGAATCACCACCTGATGACTGGACAGTCAGAGCTTCAGAAGGAAAACAAAGTCATTTAGAACCTTTATAGTATTAACGCACTTGAGACTGGTTGTTATCAGTATTACCAGTGCTGTTTGTCTCCCAAATCTCTGTTCCCAAGTTGTTAGTGGAGAGCGTCTCCTCGGGCTGCTCGATGGACATGCTGCCTTGCTTCTTGGCGAATCGGGGAGGCATTTTTGAAGCAATTGTTCTGTTCTTTATCGAACCCTTCAAGGGCACAAAACAAATAACTACAAAATCCACTCAAGATACTTCATGCAGTTAAATAACTGAAGTTGTTATCTTTCTGGTTATCACATGTCTAAACATCAGGAAATAGATGCCATGATTACTTACTGGAGGACCCTGATCCTTCCTCCTGCGATCATCATCCTGTGGGCGGCGCTGTTTTTTAGAAAGAGCATCCTGGAAAACCTCTGGACTGGGTACAGAAGCTCCTGAGTCACTCTCAACTGCAAGAAAACAAGTAACAGCTCCTTCAGATCCAGTACTGAAGAACACCACACAAGTCACACTTGCAATCTGCCATTTGACATAACACCATTAAACTCACTTCAACACTTCAAACTCTTAATTTACCAAATGGCTTTGAAGTCCATTCATCACATTACGATATCCTCTTACCATGATCCTAGTGGTGGGCGATATAACCAAAATCTTCTATCACAGTAGAAGCAACTTTCTACCTCGATAACGATATATATCACAATATAGCAATTTGTATCTGAAAATGCATAAATAAAAATTCAAACAAAAAGAAACTGTTTCCTATAATGTAATTTTATTTTAACTGAATTGCAGCAATACTTTAAGTATAACAACAACCATCCCGTTTACTGCAACCAGAACTTCTCAGAACAGGTACTAACATGGTGCCTCACAATATACCAGTTTCCACCGCTTGTTAAAATGGTGCTCTTGCATACCTTGCAAATCACGTTCGTCTAATTCGCATCACTTTTTCCTATACTCAAACCAATTCCACACCATAGACGACACATCTATTTTCTTTACAATCTCCTCGTTGTTGGTTTCGTCACATGTAAGCGACCTCACTGCTCCTGCACCGAGGGGTGCACGCTCACTGGGAAAACAAGAGCTTGTGTGGCACTACCAGAGACTCGCTAAATCTAGCGACAAGTTTGATAAGTTGGCAACGCTACTTCTTCCGTTGTCCAAGTTAATGTGTATTGCATGGTTACGTAACGCGCAACGTCACGTGATCTCAATCAAGATTAAGACCAAAAGAGATAGACCAAAATCTCTATCGGTTGACACATTTCTACCGGTATATCACCCACCCATACATGATCCTAAAGTCAAATTAAAAACTTTCAAACTAGTAACAGAAACTGGAACCATTTCTAAACATGCTCCGCATGCTTAGTATATCATCCTTTCTTCTGCATTGGGGAGCCACTTATAATAAGAAATCACTTCTGACTTACTTGGGTAAGTGTTCAGGTCATACTGGGACAGTGGTTCAGTCATGTCCCCCTTTAGGTTTCTGGACTTCAAGTCCTTCTCTAGTATCTTTCCAGTTGCTTCCACCGTGTCATCATTTTGCTCCACGTTGTACACAGATGCAGAGCTCAGGCCGGAGGCTGAATCTTCTGGAACTCTGCACAGAGTGAATTAAGCCACATTCATAGTGTGAATTTCATATTTCATAACTTTTTTTGTATCAATGTGCTTAACTTTTGTTTTGAAGTTACATACCGCTTGCTGTTGGAAGCAACGCCGTTCTGCCAACTCTCATTTCTACCAGAGGAACCGGCACTGGACTGCATGTCCGTTGAGCGGCTCATTTTGTTTTCCATTACAGATGTGTCACTCTTCCGGTTTTGTCGATCGACTACTGGCCGCTGACTAGAAAAACTCCGCTTTGAGAGCTCTCTTTTCTCAGAGCCAGGTTCTCCGTGACCCGCATCTGTGAGCGTGTCTCCATGTTGCCCCCGTTTCTCTCTCCAGTCGCTGAAATCGCTGTTTTCAGAGCCGGTTTCCCAGTCTTCGCCCTGACTCTGACCCATGATCTCCTGTGATCGTCCCCCAGAATAGTGGTTGGGCCAGTGCTCCTCTGCACCCTTAGAACGACCTGGCCACTGATTGGCAACATCTCCGTTAACATAGTCCTCATTATTCCACTGACCTCCTCCTTCACGCTCTTGCCGTAGACGCCTGAAGCGTGGGGGTTTATCCTGTCGTGGGGGACGTCGCCTTCTAAGGGGCCGGTTGTCGGGATTATCATTATCAAGGTAGTAACCTCCATCTCTGTCCTCGACACCATTCTCTACAAAGGAGCCTGTAAATTTTGGGGGGTACTTCAGGGGGTCCCGTTCTGAAGAGCGTTTGGAATAGGAGTCTGTACCGAAGTTGTAGCCGTTTTCCTGTGCGGAGGTGCTTCCAAATTGGCTTCCTCTCCCTCTCCATGTCGAAATGTCCCTTGAGGCAAAACCACGGTTGTATCCAGCATTAAGGCGAGGGGGCAATGACCTTCCAAACACTCGAGCGGATTTAGTCTTGTCCCTGGAATCACTGATGCCACTCTGATCGTCAGTGTAGACCTTGTTTGATCTCCATGACTCCTTGTCAGCCCTCTTGACCTCTCCTGACACAGGATACGAAGCCTCTCCATTTTCAGTGGCCTTCTGGCGTGGGCGCTTGGGCTGCTCCTCGTATTCGGAGGCTTCGCTGTGCGTCTCGCTTGCGTTACGACGTCGGGGTTTGCCTCGCTGCATATCTTCGCTCCTGAACTCTCGAGCACCACGTCCTCGAGCAGGCCTCTGTGTGCCTGCGCTGTTGTAGGCTCCCCTGTTGCCATCACTCCGTCCTCCACGAGCACCACCACGAGAGTTGAACTCTCTGAAGCCCCGGCCACGTCCACGACCGGCTCCCCTGGCCCCAGCGAACGCCTGCTCCTCATCGATGAATATCCAGTTGTTGCGGCGAGGTGCTGGTGGATCTCTGCTGTCAGAGGAGTCCACAGACTGACTTTTGTTGCTTTCCCAGCAGTTCTCTCTGTGCAGCTCTTCAGGCAAGTTGCTCGTTTTCTCCACTTTAGGAGCTTCAAATTGTTTCTCCTCAGGAGAGGGAGCGGGCGGTGGGGCGGAGTGCCTGTTAGACAAAAGTGGAGCATCTTTCTTCAGGTCATAGACGTTGGTGACCACTTCCTTCTCCAGCCTGTATGGGACAGGCTTCTCCTCCGGGTCAGTTTTGGGTTTCTCGTTCTCTTTGTCTTCAACCTTCAAGGGCTTCAGCACAGGTTTCTTGATGGGTCCTGTCCTTCTAAGGGTTCTACCACTGGACTCTGATGGCTGGCTAATACTACTGCTGCTGCTCGAACCGTGATCTGACCACTGGGCTTGACTGCTGCAGTCTTTCCTCAGACTTCCCATGTCTTTTCTCCAAAAATCAGAGTCGTAGCTCTTCTCCTTGCTGTTCAAGGCCTCTTCACGGGTGTCATTGTCTTCTTTCTGATGTCTACCAGAGGAGACGTCCCTGTGTTCACTGTCTCCAGGATGGGTTCTGCTGAGTATTAATGGTTGGTGGGATACTTCATGGGAAACTTCTCGCTGCGAACCGAGCAACATGTCTGAGCCTCTGCCTTGGCGGAAGCCTTGATGGGGCAATTCCTCGGCAGGACTGTCTGCATGATCATGACCTCTTTCTTCATACGAGTCGTGTCTGGAGCATGACTGATCACTCCTGTCATCCGCTTGAACCCTGTCGCAGCTCTCGTGCTGTCTCTGGTAGGGTGGGGTAAAACTGCGTGCAGAAGAGTAGCTGTCTTGGTTCCATACTTGGTAAGGCTCAGTGGAAGGCGCCCTCCTCTCCTGATGCATGCTGGAATGGCAGCCTTCATCAGAGGTGGAACCAGGGCTATTCAAGTGATCTTGTTGGATAACAGGTTTCACCAAACCTCGAGAAAAAAAAAAAAAAAAGTTACATTTAAATATCACAATATAAACAAACACAAGTACATGTTCTGCATGTCCTTATCACAACGCAGAACACATAATAATAAAGGTAATGTAGCTTGTTGAATACCTGTGTACTACTTCATGTTTACTATTGTGTTTTTAAGGAGAATTGTTGTGGTCACTAATGGTAGTTGCTAAGAGCAGGGTTTCTTAAATTGGGGAAATAAATCAAGTGTGATTATTAACCAGGAACAGAGAACCATGAAGATGCAGATGTGGTGTTAAAATTTTCACAAATTAATAATTTATGTCAAAGGGTTAAACAGGCCTAACAGTTTGGTCAAATATTTATTATTAAAAGGTTTGATCGTATCACTCTGAATACTAGTGATGCTTGACTTGCAAACACCAATAAATAGAGAGGATGTTGTAATTTACCAGATGAGTGAATGCTAGGAGAGTAGAAATCCACTGGAGAGCATCCCTGTGCCATGCGGGGATCCATGTAAGGAGGCATCATCATCCAGCGTGGGTCAAAACCCAGGACATGAGGAGGGTAAAAGCCTCTCTGTGGGTGAGCAGAGCTGGACTGGGAGGGGTGACTCGATTGCTGCCATGGTGCCATCTTATACACCTGCTCCTAGAAACCACAGAGAAAAAAAAACTATAAAATTAAAGCACCCAGTATAGTACAGCATAAAAGCATATAGTTGGCATGAAAACCATAATTGCTCAGTTTTGTCATTTCTGCATAGACGTATGCACCAAGAGTTTCAGGGTGGCTGAATAAAAAAACATTTCCTCTTAAAGTGTTAGGAGTAAAAGCTCACCTGCTGCTGCTGGTGCTGCTTCTGGAAGCGGGGAGGCACAGGCTTCTGGTGTCGGCCATAGTCTGGGAGGGGAGAGGTGGACTCAGGACCATCATCATCTTTGTGGTAGTTACAACCTTCATCTTTGTAATCCTGACTGGATGACTCAGTTGGTGTATCAGACACTTCTATAAACAATGAAATTAGATTTTAAGAAGAGTAGTGGAAAAGAGCAGAGGCAAAAAGCCTTAATTTAGATTTCTCTAAATTATTGCCTTTATTACTAAATAAAGGCTAACTAAAGCTTACATTTACAAGCCAAATGGTATATATGAATTTACATACCTTTATTGCCATACTGCCAGCCTTCCTGGTGATGTTTGGATGACCTTCGTCCTGGAGACTGCGTTAAATCCTTGCTGTCTGCTTCTCTCAGCGTTTCTCCAGTGTGTGCAGGTTTCTCAGTTTTGCCAAATTTTTCATCCAGTTTTTTAAGTTTCTCTGCACAGGCAGCCAGTCTCTCCTCCCGCGCTCTCCTCTCCTCCTCTTCACGTCGTCTGCGCGCTCTCTCCACAGCAGAGAGGTCAGCCGAGACAAACTTTCCACGAGGCGGCACCTGCCGCTGTGGCTCCTCCTGCTCCTCTGCAGACTCACCGTTCTTCTGCTGGTGCTGAAAAACACATACAACAGAGCGATCTTAGATGACACAAACCTTTTGAGCTGTGAAAAATCCTCAATTAAAAGATGTCTTTGAAATATTTAGTGAAGAAGAAAAAAACTAAATCTAACATGCTCAATTGTGCATTAAAATCACCACTTATTTGGCATGAAGAAAAAAAAAAAAACACAATGCCATAGATTGTTACCTGAGATTCAGTAGAGAATCGCCCATTGGTCTTCCTTGAGGGTACAGGCTCTGGCTGGCGTGAGTACGACTCCTCCTCAGCGTCATGTGGAAATGCACCATCACCAGAGCTCTGAGATGAATGCTGGTCCTGATGGTTGTCCCAGTCATCCCTGCAAGACACAAGCACCAGAATGAGCTTTAATTCAAACACAGGCAGCATTCACACCACATGCACTGAATTAAAACAAAGAAAAGCTAACCAGATCTTATTCTTCTCACAGGGGGCGTGATCTTCCTCATCATCACTGAATTTAAGCTTCTCGCTATAATCCACCTCCTCATGGAGACCTGAAGAACAGACACTGGTCACAATGCAAACTGGTGAAAAAAAAAAAAATCTGTTGTCAGTGAAAGCTCACCTGCCCAGCCATCTTCACAGTCATTGTCCAGTTCATCGAGGTCCTTCAGGTCCTCAGGGTTGATTATGGCAGGACGAGGAGCTCGATCTCCTGGGCGGCGGATGGGGCGGGTGGAAGGGCGTGGAGGGTTACGGGGGAAACGGGCCTCTCTTCTTATATCACCACTGTGAAAAGAAAAACCATTTATAGAAGAGGACAGTGAGTGTTCCTCACTGCAGTAATTAGCAAAACACTCACTTGACGGGCTCTGGTGCAGGGAACACTGGTCTGAAGGTCAATCTAGATTCAAAGCGCACAGGGGCAACCACAGTGGTCGGGCCGTGATCTGAGGAGCCCGGAGCGTCACGAGTCTCTTTAGGGCACATCTGACAAACAAAGAGCAAGTAAGCATTTTTTTAAAGAAAGCTCAGCACACTGTCTAACTGATATGATGGGCAGAGACTCACGAAGGCAGGCAGCATGTCATGGTATGTGGTGGTGGTGTGGTGTTGGTACTGGAGGGCTGATGGGGTGGCTCTGCGCTGCACGGGCTGAGCGGGCCGCAGTGATGGTTCCTTCACATCAGAGGACTGGGTAGCAGCGGCAGTGGAGGAGGATGAGGTGGGGGGAGGAATAGGAGGAGTGGTGGTCTCCGCAGAGACGCTGCTCTTGGTGTCCGTGTCTGTGCAGGGCGGTGCGACAGACAGCACCAGGGGCTGCAGGTTTCTCCCACCGCCCTCCCTCCAGCTTGACACGTCTGACAATGACACACAACATCAACACCACATTGAGATGCCAACAAATGGCTTATTCACACCAGTGGTTTTATTTGTTGCTTGAAATAAACATTAACTTAAAACTGCAGCCTGCAAATTTTGGAGCTCTAGTTAATAAACAGGACTGCGTGTGTGTTGCTGAAGAAAACTGCAGCCAGAGCTACTTCTATCATGCAGCAGAACCTACCTACCCGAACCATTCTCAATGGTCAGAACATAAACACATATAGGTGTACCGTGTCAATTCAGGACAAGCCAAAAACACGGTTTAGAAAATGGATTCATGGTGTACTCTCTTTATATGGAAGTTTTTTACATTCTAAACAAAAGTTCCTGATTGTGTAATTGTGAAGAGCTGGACTCACTCTGAGGGCGGAGGCTTGGTCCGGGCCCATACGACGGATCGAAGACGCTTCTTTCCTTGCCAACCTTGTCCTGTTCGCCTGCTGCTTTCAGCGTCGGAAATTCCTCGTGAGAGAAGGGCTGCAGTCGGCTTGAGACCTTTAAACCTGAACAACAGAGCCAAACAGTATAAAACATGACATGACAACAAACATGTCTGATCAGAATAAACGGATGATTACCATCTTGATCTACTGCCTTTCCATTGAGCTGTGCCCATTGCTTTGGTCCACCTGTAATTGTGCTCTAAAGGGACAGAGACGCATACATCAGACACCATGACATTAACATCAGGTGAGCACTATGAATAGATGATGAACGTGCCATCTCTACCTCCTGGCTGGTTATTGGCATGGGCTTCTGAAGATTGGAGACAGATTTCTGTAAAGCCAGCGGTGGCTGCGGCTCCGGCAGCTGTGCTGATGATGCAACGGAACTACAGGAGGAAACAGACACTAATCAGACAACGTGTGATGGCCATTTGAATCCAGAAATAGAGCTGGGTATTTTGAGAACAAAGCACGCATTTAAATAACCTGCAAAAGATTTCACATGACTACATACATCCCTCAGTTACAGCACGTGGATTACCAAAAAAAGAAAAACCCTCAAAGAAAGCATTCACCTCACTGCAAATCTAAGCTTTTCATTTCAGCTGTATAAACTGACCTTCAAAATGTAGCATTGATAGCACAACTGAAGATCCATGAAGTCTTGCGACTCTGTATTTTTACGTCTATACAGTGCCCTCTGTAAGTATTAGGATAGTAATGAAATAACAGCTTTGTTTGTATGGGAGTCAAGACATCTGCAAATCTGATTAAGACATTTCATTATTAGCGTTTCAACACAAAGCACTGACCTTTTTATTTGGGAAAACATGTGTAAGTGTTTTATCCCCTATCTGATGTGAGCATACATATAGGTTTGAAAGTTTAAAAGCTAGCATTTAATTGCTAAATCAATTGATTGCAATCCCAGCACCAATTCTGTAACCCACAGACATCACCTGACTCTTTGGGCCCAATCCCATTTATACACTAACCCCTAACCCCTGTTTTATATGTTCATGTGAAAAGGTAAGGGTGGTTCGAATCCCTTCCAACTAGAACTTTTTTAGGAACACACTTCAAATAAAGGGGTACGAATTATCTCCATAAACCAGCTACTCCGGCAACATAGCTGCCCGAGCGAATAAAA
Source organism: Enteromius viviparus (assembly GCA_032353835.1). NCBI lineage: Eukaryota > Metazoa > Chordata > Actinopteri > Cypriniformes > Cyprinidae > Enteromius > Enteromius viviparus. The sequence continues at coordinate 5,295,037 of JAUCNO010001398.1, read as the reverse complement.
AGATACAAATGTAAGCATTATCTATACTAATAAAGATTTTAATGAAAAATAATCAGCTGTTTTATGTTATTGTTAATCATGCATTCAACAAAATGTAAAAAAAATACTAAAAAAAATTATATATATATATATATATAGTGTTTTTATAGTTATAGTGTTTTTAGGTTGATATACCATTGTTCATTAAGTCTTCAATAAAGCCGAGAGGTTTTCGTCCTGTTTTTGACACAGATCCAATTGAGTTTCTTTTAGCATCCAAATTGCTGCTTCACTCTCAAAGTCAGCTCCCTCATCTTCATCCCGGGTTGTCAGTGTTGTCAACTAGGGGTGGCACGGTTCATGAAAAAAAAAAACGAACCGTTCGGTACGCGTGTCTC
>JAUCNO010001398.1:5271186-5294560 GCA_032353835.1 Enteromius viviparus | reverse complement strand
TACTCTGTTGTTCTATTTGATAATGTTCAGTGCTTTGCTACAATCTGTATTGTTAAAAGAGCTCTAGAAATAAAAAATAATGTAAAAAAAATACCAACCAATAACCAACTGATTTTCTCATTTACAAATATAGCTAATTGGTCTGTTGTAAGAATGAAAGCTTATCCAGACATGCTCTGAGAAATGTCTAGAAAAATCTAGAAAAAAACTCAAATATCTCTTACAACTGATGAAAATACATAATACTATATTATTTATCTCCTGACAATGTTTTTCATTATTTTCTTTAAAAGAAACTATAATTAATCTTTAAAAAGTTCTAGAGTATTTCGTATAGTTGAGCAGAGATTTTCCTTCTTCTCTGGCTCAAACACAAGCATGTGCTCAGTCAGCACTCCTGACCATGATGACAGGAAGTAAAAGACAGGAAGAGAGAAATATCCACGACAGAGAAACACAGAGACTGATCCTATTAGAGTATGGAGAGGATTATGATGTGACGATAGGATCAGAGGGACGCCAGATCACAGACCCTAACCACAACATCAGCTTTTCCCTTTCTCTGACTGCTTTTTCATTACCTTGATAATAATAATAATAAGATATGGTAATAATAAGCTATATAATAACCTCAATCTTAAACTCTGTGAATGTACAAGACTCCTCCTCCATTAGCTGTAAATAACCAGAAGAGTAACCAAGAGAAGTAAACACTTCAAATCAGCATGTTTGTGGTTCTGATAATTAACTCCAATATACCTGTTGATTTTTGAAAATTGAGATGTATAGCCTACATCATCTGGAAGCTAAATAAATAATCTGATTGAGGTATGGTTAGTTAGGATAAGACAATATTCATCCTATCCTAACTATTTGAAAATCTGGAAATATCTGCATGGAACATGATCTTAATATCGTAATAATTTTTGTCATAAAATTGTAATTTTCTTCCCTGTGCTGCTGATGACATAAAGCAGCTTATTGCCAGGCTGAATAAAGCCTGAATTCTAACTGGCTGGATGTACATTCTTCCTAGCACAGTAGACGGTTTTCAGTCAGGTGAAAGAACTGAAGCCAACTGTATTACTCTACATGCTCTAATGACAAAAATAAGCTGGATATGGCACCAAAAATCTGTTCTACCATTGAGAATAATCTATTGATGGTGGGGTTTGGCCTGATTTTCTTCTCTTAACACATAACCACAGCTCCACGTGTAGAAGCCAGGTGTGTGGATGGCTTGGGCTTGAATCATGTATAGGAAGTTAAGAGTTCTGCATAAACAGAGGAAGTGCTTCAGAAGAGAAACACATGAGCTGAACAGAAGAGAAGCACTGAAGACTGTAGACACACAACACAGCAGACGAACAGGGAAAGGATTTAAGAGCTGGACTGGACTGACAACCTCATCAATACCAAATACTGTATCCCACAATGCAATGCACTTGCCATGACCCTTCTCTCCTTTTCCAGTTTAACAACTGAAATGATATTAAACACCCCCCCAAAAAACAGCAAATCAGCATATTAAAATGATTTCTGAAGGATGACACTGAAGACTGGAGTAAAGATGCTGAAACACAGAAATCAGATCCATTGTAACATATACTCAAATAGAAAGCAAGCCTTTTAAACAGCACAAATATCTCACAACATTACTGTTTTTGCATCCACCACATTACTGACAGCTGAAAAGAGTTAACCAGTAACGCAACTCAAGAAGCTGATGTGTGGAAATTCACCATTTCTTCATACTTCATTCACACCCAACTAACAAGCTGACAGAGCACAGTCACAGGGTTATTAAATAATGATAAATGATGCATTACCATTGCTTTTCTGTATGTCATGACAACAAATAAACCACAAGTCTGTGGTGCCTTTCAGATAACCATAATCTCAGAGATAGACTCACTGCACCAGCGAAGCAGGTTTCCTGTAAAAAACCAAACCTGTTATCTAGCTTCGCATAAATTCATCACGTTATCAGTGCAAAGTCCTCCAGGATGGTCATGTACAGAACATACTGAATGATGATCACTGCTTAGATCTCAAACCAGCTGTAGTGCTGCAATTAAGTCCTTAAAAATCAATACAGCAGGAAGATTAGCGCAAGAAATCCCAAACTTGAGGATTGTACTAGACTAAAAGAGCAGGCACTCAATATAAGGTCATTTATATGATGTTTAAAGGGATGCCAAACATAGAAGAACGTACGCTTCTCTATAATGTTTGCAACAGAACAGTTGAAGTCCCGAGTCCAAGCCTGCTGACAGTAAACCCGTGCAAGCACTGATAAGATAACAGCTTCTGCTCCGTTATTAGGCTTCTGTGATGACAACAAACACGTGTGATGAGCTGAACAACCCCAGCTCAGTATTTATACTCATTATACACAGCTTTACCAATAGATTCCCAGAGAGCCACTGTTTTACTCAACATGCTTATTACATGTCTGGCTATCAACGGCATCATAATTATTGATCACAGGTGGATTCCCTGTCTTACAGGAAAAATTATTAGCATATGGTCAACATAAAAATGTAAATATTACATCTGTAATGAGAAACAGCGAAACTTGATAATGAAAAGCTCTTTAAATCAGAGTTATTGTAGTAAAACAGCTAAAAGAATATTGTATTAGATTATCATAGTGTTGGGGGGGTTGCATTAAAAATTACATAAAATTATATATTTTTTAAAAATTATAAAAAACAGAAAGTATCAATAATAACATTTTTATTAACAATAAAGGATTAATGAAGAGTGTAATAAATTTAGTGCTCATTGTTAATTCATGTTATTTAATGCATTAATCTAAATGAATGACACCTTACAGTAAAGTGATACCCAAAATGAGTACAGGATGTACACTAGCAGTAACAGTCATGTTTTAATGTTTTTCAAAGAAGTGTCTTCTGCTCACCGAGCCAGAATACAGCACCAGCAGTAATACTGAGATATGTGTGCCATTTCATTTATGTGATTTATGCATGTAATTTATCAGACAAATGCTGTTCCTCTTCCTTTCTATCTAAAGAAATCTACGCTCAGCTGTTTTCAAAAATCACTTCATAAGCAAAGAAGACCATGTGACACTGAAGACCGGAGTAATGATGCTGAACATCACAGAAATAAATACCATCTCAAATATAACAAAAAGCAGCGTTTTTTTTTTTATTTGTACTATTTTTGCTGCACTTAGGATCAAATAAAAGCTGACTGATGGTGTTCATAACAAATAGCTTTTTTGAAGGAACTGGAAACATTTTCAGAGGGATTAAAGACTAAAACCAGTCCTCAGAGGATCTTCATACTGGAGCACAGCCAACTACATTGTATATTGTTCTTTTACGTCAAAATACATAAAAATATATATATAAATATTAATATATTATGTAAAGATCATTTTCATATTTGGTATATTTCCTACCCATCAAAAACATTTTTGATTAGTAATGTGTGTTGCTAAGACAACTTTAAAGTGGAGTTTCTCGATATTTTGAGACAAATATCGTCCTCTCCGAACAAACCAGACATCAATGAAAACGCGTTCATTCAGCTTCCAGGTGACCTCTCGATGTCAGAGAACTCAAGACACCAGGTCACGGTCACTGGAGGCTCCAGGTCACGGTCTTCTCACACAAACCCCGCGAAAGCAGCACAGAGAGGAGGAAGCAGGCATCACTCACCTTTCTTGAACTCCTCCAGCATGGAGTCCAGTTTGGTGTCGTGAAACACAAAGTGCACCGGGTGGTTGTAGAACTTGGTGATGGTCTTCAGGGTCGTGCAGTCATCCGGGTCCACGAAGGCGAGGTCTTTGACGAAGAGGATGTCCACGATGTTGCTCCGCTCGTCCTCGTAGACGGGGATCCTGGTGTAGCCGCTCTCCATGATCTCAGACATGGTGTTAAAGTCCAGCACCGTGTCGCTGTTGATCATGAAGCAGTCGCCGATAGGAGTCATGATGTCCTGCACCGTCTTGGTCCTCAGCTCCAGCGCGCCCTGGATCATGTTCACCTCTTCCTTCACCAGGTCGTTATACGGCGCGGTCACCTTCAGCATCTCCACCAGCTTCTCTCGGTTGTACACGGTACCGATCTCCTGCCCCAGAACGCAGTCCAGGAGTTTGCTGATGGGGAAAGAAAGCGGGAAAGTCACAAGCATGAAGAACTTAGTGACGTGAATGGTGTTCGCTCCAACCGCCAAACCGTGGCGGGAACAGAGCGCCTGAGGGACGATCTCGCCGAAGATGACGATGCCGATAGTAGATGCTACAACGGCGGCCAACCCGGATCCGATAAGATCGTCTAGGAGGATAGTCAGGGTGGTGTTCACCAGCACGTTCCCCAGTAGAAGCGAGCAGAGCAAGTAGTTTCCTTTCCGCCGGATCGGTTCGATTTTGCTCGCGTACTTCTTTTCTTTCTCGGTACCGCAGCTTTGGACGATCCGCAGCTCCATGGGATCCAGCGCCATTAGCCCCAGATTTAACCCGCTAAACATCCCTGACAGAACCAGAAGGCAGGATATCAAGATCACCTGGAACCAGATAGGAAGAAGGGACTTTTTCTCCTCCGCCACGCGCAACTTTCCGTCGTTTTCTCCGTGCAGGACCCACTTCCCATCAGGGCTGCGCCTGACGCACAGCGCGTAATCCCGGTGCGACTCGCTCTTCCGAAGCGGTTTGATTCTGAGCCCCAGGACTCCAGAAGTGCCCTGGCTGTGAACGATCATGCTAGTCCTGATGGAGATGTCTTTGGTGAAGTCAGCACAGGTGCTGTTCGGCTCCTCGTTCTGCTCTACGAACTTGATCCGCTCCCAGGTGTCGTTGCTGATCTGCAGCCCGTAGAAGCGGAGCTGGATGTCGCTCTCCTCGGTCACCTGGATGATCCCGTCGTTGGTGGTCGAGGCGGGTTTGTCGCTGCTCTCCAACCGCATGCCGAGGATCCGGCTGTCGCTGCCCGAGGACTGCGCTCGGCTCGAAGACAATTTAATCCAAAAAATCAGTAATAAAGTTAGCGTGCTGCCTTTCCCACTCCATTCTGTCGCCATGTTTGTTTCGCTTCTGCGGAATGAGAGCTGACGTCACCTACTCACTTGGCGAGGCCCCGCCCTCTCATTGACATAGCGCCGGCGGATGTCCAATCAGAGCGCGGCTCGTCACTTAATGAGAAAGAATGATGCTTACTGTTTGTTTTGGGTTTTTTTTCCTTTGAACAATATCAATATCAGAACTCAGGTAGGGCTAGAAGGAACACAGCTCTGACCGGAAATGGACTACCTAGATTGTGTTCTATTAACGTTTAAACCTACCCCTTATAAGATACTAATTTTTGTTGTACAGTGTGACAAAAAAGAGACATGGTTTTATGATACATGATAAATAATTTTTTAATTCATTTTTAAAGCAGTTTAAAGAGGATGCACTGTTATTCCACTCTCTTTTTTATGTATATATGATATTTAATAATAATAATGTTTCACGTCAAGGGCACCTTTTTTCAAAGACCATCATTTTAAACCATGACCTGATCAACTTTTAAAGGAATTCCAGTTTAAATATTAAAATAATAGGAAATAAATGTTAATGAAATAAAAATAAAAGAAATAAAAACCACACAAATCTACTTCAAAACAGAGTATTTTCTGTACAATTTCAGCAGCTTCATAGACAATAAATCATATAAATGTCCTTAATTATGGATGGCTTTAATGTGTGAATAAACACATAAACACACACACTGTAGGCAACAAATCAAAAACGAGGCTGCAAGGGGACTTATACATGGAAACAATTCTGCTGGCCGCTGGAGATTATTACAGTACTTGCTTCCAAATATTTCTTTTTCAAAATGCTTCATTTTTGAATATGTATTGAAATTGGAAAATTTTAGCGCATTTTTTAATACTTTGTTTTGACACTTTTTAAAGACCTTTTTTACACTGATTTAAAATGAAATTGAAAATTTTAATAATTAATAAATTCCTTTAATATTAATTTTACACAATAATAGTAATGAGTAGCCTTCAGTAGAATACAATAGTAGACTTTTAGTAAATTGTCATGCCCAACCGTCATTAATTGGAAACACTATTAGCAGCAAAATTTAAAAATAAAAAAAACTAATATAATCTAACATCTTAATATTAATAATAGGCCTACATCATTGCATAATAACATACATAAAATAAAGTATAGTGTAAATAATACATCAATATGTTGCTTCATATACCAGTATATGACTCATGTGATGTGGGAAGTCAGTAAAATATCAGTGGACACATCTGCAGCTGCTCTGATGTAGAAATATATTTTTAATTAGTGTATGACTTGTACCATTTTATTTAGCACAAAAAATAATAATAAATGTACTTGTATTGAAGTATATTTAGTTCAATCAAGTACACATTATTAATTACCTGGGGCCAGTGGTTCAGAAGCGGACTCTGGATCAGATTGATCTGATCCATGATCAGGAAACACATCTTACTTTTGTGCTGGTTTTTCAAAGCAAAATTTGACTTGTTTTAAAGTTCCTGAAATCCATTCTTTACCGAGATCAGAATAATCCAGTTTTTTGGTTCAAAAGTATCTTGCTTAAACATTTTCAACAACACAAACTCAGAATTTAATCTAGATCAAAACCAAAATTGAATTTCGTGATCCAGTCCAAATTCTGAATCCTTTTGTTTTTCCATTTTGAACAACCCATTCCCATTGGATTTGATCCAATCCGATGGCCAGCGTTAATCAGACAAACCAAGAATCAAAAGCTCCACAACTTTTAATTAGTGTTCGCAATGTCACTGTATTAAAATCACATGTGTACACTCAAGAGTTCACACACACACACACAGAGAGACTGTGCATTTAGAAAAATACAAAAACAATCTACAGGAGTAAACACAGACGAGAACCACAAACACAAACCCTGGACATCAAAATATACAGAACAACACCAATCAATCATTCACCTCCTCTCCCAGCTCACAAACATCAACTTCTTATTGCTGAGTTTTCAATAGTATTGAATCATTTTGAGAATGTTATTTTTGATTGTTCTCAGGAGTAGAAACATTTCTAAAAAAGTGTTTCAGGGAAAAGTTCCATAAACAGAATAAATATTGTTTGAAGTTAATGTTTCATGAATTTTTACAGGCCTGAAAAATGTTACTGTTTGTTCATACTATCTGTTAAAGTTACATCGGTACATTTACACTTTCTGTTATCCAGAGTTATCCTAGAGTCCTGAGCTTCAGGCTGGGTTTGGAGTGAAGGCACATCTCAGGAACATCACTGAGATCTTTTCTCAGAGTTTGAAGGAACAGAAAACAACAGAAATCAACTGTATATAAAGCACAACCCAATGCTGCTCAGTGTTCACAGCGGTGTGTGAGCAAACACACAAATCTTTATAGTGCCAAACACTCTCATTTCCATCAGTGAATAACAACCTTTTTCCTTTTTTAGTCACAACCTGGAGTCTATCTTTTTGTTTAACAATTGCAAGTCTGTGTCTTGTACACGATTCAACATTTTTTAGAGGTTCAGGTCTACAGATGACATCTCGTATAAGTTTATATCTCAGGTTAGTTTCCGCTGTGAATGCAGTCGGCGCAGGTGTTTTATTGTTTATAATCTTGTTTGGTTGTTTTAAAAGATATATAATAAACATTGTACTATACAGTAAAATGTAAACTTGCATGTTTTTTTCTATGGCAGCCGTCATTCATTTATTGATTGATTGAAGAGTTTGAACATGATTTGAGCTTCATCTGATTGGCTGCTGGTTCCCTTACTGCATCCAGAGAGACATCTTTATTCACTATTAAAAATATGCAGAAATATATATATTTCCTAGCAAGTCTGAGCCAGAAGAGACCTGAAGTCTGCTGAAGAGTGATCACCACCGCTGCAGGTGTGTGTGTGTCACTGAACGCTGCACGTCTCTGTGCTGTACTGACCACCCGCTTCTTCATGGCTTTGGTCCTGAGGGTTTGTGTCCTGCTCTTCTGGAGGAATTAAACTCTGTCTGAAACTCATCAGCAGATCTCGACCTTCACTGGCCGGAAGGTTCCCTAGATAGTACTGAGGAGCCAGCTCCACCAACCTGCAACACACACACACACACGTTTGTTTTACTATCTTGCACAGACTTCCATTGATTTCCTATCAGGTGATTGATGATTATACCCTGACCCGACACATCCCAGAAACATGAGCAGGACACTAGAACATCAAAACATCTTCTGGCTGATCTATAACCCTTTTTAACTTTTAAGGACCAGCCAGATGTCTCACTAGTGGGTTTGTCATGGTCTTTCACTACATAGGAGAGGACAGTCCATCCTCTCAAGTACTTAAACCAGTACACACACACTAACACAGTGAATTAGTATAGTTTAAGGCTCACATCTGCGGGTGGATCTCGGACACGATGCAGATGCAGTTGTCGTGTGAGATGGTGAAGTCGTGGTAAAGCACCCAGCTCGGAGGGCTCGGCTGCGGCCGGCGGCAGAGGTACGAAGAGAACGGGTGGAGGTGAGCCACGTGACGGTGTGTGAGCAGAAGATAGTTCCCAGAGCCGTCCACATCATGAGCAACCTGAAGACCACACACTCATTTAACAAAGACACTCGGATTTTATTATTTTTATACCCCTTCATTTACTGATTCAGAAGTGTTTTCAAGGAAAGAGTGAAATTACGATTCTGACAGAGCTTTACAAAAAAAATAATAATGTTTTATTTATACAGTGCCTTTCCAGAGCTCAAGGACACTTTACAACAAACACCAAAACTGTGAGGATAACATCAAACATCATCAGATCTCTAGTTCAGATATTCCAGTGATGAGCCAATCAGAACCCAGTCTTCTGGAGCGTGGTGCTGTAGTTTATAGTGTGCGTTTACCTTCAGGAAGAAGCCCGATATAAGAGCTCTCTTTATATTGGTGCTGTTGTCCTGGCAACCGAAGGCGGGAGGAGAGACGGGCAGCTCAATTCGCTGCATCACCTCCAGTAGCTCCGCCCTAATCACCACAGCCAATCGCAAGGCCGAGGCGTTGAGGAAGTTGGTCTTGCACCAGACCTCGTCTTCATTATCTGTGGACACACACACATCAGTATTCCTTCACGAGACGCATCGCTATGAACCTGACGCTGTCACTCACGCTGAAGATACGCGTTGTAGACGTTGATGAGGGTCATGTGATCTCCGTCCGGGTGCAGCAGGGGTCGTCTGTGGGTCGCCGCCGCTTCTTCTTTAGTAGCCGGAGGAGTAACAAAGCACGGCGGAGCTGCAGGGCAAACACACACTTACTCAAGACGTGTGTGTGTGTGTGTGTGTTCATTACTCACTGCTGTGTGTGCACTTGGGGCACTGTATTATTAAATCTCGTTATTCTGTTAACATTCCTCAACAGTGTGTAAATGAGTGTGGTCAGCGGTCAGTACCGGTCAGCATGGCAGCGATGGTCAGCAGCTCGTTAACGCAGTCGAACTCGCAGGAGGCGATCAGGGCTTTAGCTAACGGCGGCTCCAGAGGAAGCTCAGACATGATGATTCCCACCTCCGACAGATTCCCATCATCATCCAGAGCCGCCAGATAATCCAGATCCTCCAGAGCCTGCATCAGCGCCGCCGGAGCTGCACACACACACACACACACACACACTGTAAAGACTGTATGTGGTATTGTCCTACACTGACCCTACACCTAAACCTACCCCTTACAGGAAACACACACACTTCTACATTCTCAAACACTTCATTCTGTGTGATTTATAAGTGTTTTGAAAAGTGGAGGCAAAGCCACCTTCTCCCTGTAATACCTGTGTCATTATACACATTTATATGCTCATTTGTAACAAAAAAACACGCACACACACACAAGACTGAAGATCACAAACAATATTACATTTATGGCACTTTAATGCTTACAGAATGTTGCATGCTGCACTGCTTCAGAGAAGAAAAGAGCAAATCTAGAGATGCATGATAAAGTCTAAATACATATGAATCGTGATTCTGTCTTTTAACGATTCTACTGAATTTACAAGTTTTAAAAGAATCTATGTTCTACAGCATCCTGTTCCTGTCACCCTGCTCTCTTTATGACAGTACAAATAAAAAGCACACTACAGTTAAAATAAAAGCTAATTCATCAAAAAGCGAACTGACCCGGCCGGTCCAGGAACTTGCACTGGCCCATGTCAGCGATGTCCAGTCTCTTGAGCAGCAGCACCAGATGACTGAGGTTTGCTTCGGTCACCGCCGGACAGCGAGACGCCAGCATCTCGTCCTCATACACCTGCTGAGAGTAGAGCCGGAAACACACACCTGCAGCACACACACACTCATTATTCATTCATAACAGATGCTAACATCTGAATTAGACTTTATTTTTATATTATATTATATTTTCTGGTTTCATGTTCATTTAAGTTAATGTCAGATATTGTTGTTTTTTAAAACATACTGTATACCATTTTTTATTATTATTATTTTTTATAATTTTTTTTATTAAATGAAAATGAGAAATTATGTCTTGGAAATTATCTGAAATAAAATCCCTTTTTTTGCAATGTAGTTTGTGTGTTCTTGTGGTAATGGTAGGTTTAAGAGTTATGGTTAAGGTGTATCAATTTATGTGTAAGAGACAGTTAAAGCTGCAATCTGTAGTTTTTGTCACTCTAGTGGTTAATAAACAAAACTGCATGAGTCTTGTGGAAGAACACTGTCGCCGGATCTACTTCTCTCAGTGTATGTCTATGATGAATCGCACAGGTACTGGGCTCCTCCGCGGCGCTACCTACCTCAACTAGTCTCAATAGTCCACATATAAACACTTATTACAGGTGTACAGTAGTGATTTAGGACAAGCCAAAAACACAGTTCAGAAAATGGGTTCATGGTGTACTGGTGTGTTCTATACTGTAGGAAAGTCTTTTCCTTTAGTTGCACTTTCATATCCAGCCAATAGAGGTCGCATTTGTTATCTTGCTTATGCACATACACTTTCCCTGTAGGACCCTGTACTCTATACACCTCTATACACATCTATACACCTCTATACACATCTAAACAGCTCTAAACACCTTTAAACACCTTTAAACACCTCTATACAACTCTATACACCTCTATATACCTCTATATACCTCTAAACACATCTATACAGCTCTATACAAATCTATACACCTCTATACACCTCTATACACCTCTATATCTCAATCTGTTAGCCACTTTAGGATCATTTGAGATGCATAATCGAGTTTCAGCCCATTGGTGATTATTCATCTGTTTACATTCAGGATGAAAATGTCTAACATCTGTAATAAGTTAATGGAAAGTATTTCAATGTATGTCAGACCACACATGCACGCTATGTATTTGTGTATATCTGTGAAACATCAGTGCTCATCTCTTACCAGAGTCACCAGTTTTAAAAACTATCAGAATAATCCAGAGGCTCTCCTCTACATATACATTTTGTAAATTTTGAACACACAAAAAAGTTACGGACGGCAGCTTTAAGGCCACTTAATATAAAGTGTGACCTAATGTAGGAGTGACTGTGAGCTGTTCTGATTGGTGTAGTACACACCGGGCCGTGTGCTGCTGACCCTGCGAGAGCGTGTGTCCGCCTGCTGTCTGCTGATGGGCTGCAGAAGATGAGAGTCCGCTCGGATCTGAGGGTTGTAGATCTGTGGAGGAGTAGAAGGATGAGAGCATGCGCACACACACACACACACACACACACTCTCTGAGCTCTGACTCACGGTCTTCAGCTGGACACCACTGTCGATGACGTATCGGATGTTCTCAAGCGAGAAGGAAGCCTCTCCTAAGACGTCTGACAGGATGACCCTGCGTCTCGGGGCGTCCGGCGCCTCGCTCTGTTTGTCCTCGGAGCTCTCTGTATCGTACAGCTGCTGCGATGCTCCCGAGACGCCAGCGTGAAGCTCAAACACACGCAGAGACAGCAGATGAGCACTGAGAGACAAACACTCCTTCTCCAGAGCCCCGCGACACTCCTGGATCTCCTGACACACACAAACACACAGCAGAAGTCCTAACAAACACCCAGTGTGTTGATGATAGCCTCAATTCTCCAGAATATCATTATATGCAGAAACATGAAGGTTTGCACTGATGGAAATGACTAAAGTACTCTGATCTGTTCATCAGATGGGGGTGAACCAATACTTAGTGAACCAACATAGTGTGTGTGTGTGTGTGTGTATATATATATACACACACACACACACACACACATACATACATACATACATACACATACACACATATATATATATATACATATATAATCTAAAAAAAACAAAAAACATGAATCTATATATCTAAACTTCTTTTAGATGTTGTTATTGTTAATTAAAAAACATTAATTGAAAATTAAATATTTCATGATTTATAATTTTTAAATGTGACTACTAATGAAAAAATAAAAAGTACTAAAAATGATTTAAAGTTGAATTTAAACTAATATATTAAAGATAAACAAACATATTACAATAAATAAGTAAATAACCTAAAAGTAAAACTAAACAGTAGAAAAAAAGCTCATTTAAAACATTAACACATACTATGCAGTGCCTCATGAATGAAGTTACAGTCCTGGTAGCTTTCAGGTGATGTTTAAATAATTCAATTAAAAGAATTGACTGGTTTTGTGGACCTGGGTCACATATTTCTTCAAGTGACCTGAGGGTGAGTGTGTTTATTGTTGAAGCGTGTGAATGATCCTCAGCAGATAAAAGATCGGATCCTCTTACTGACTCAAAGCGCTTCATAGAGACTCTTACCTGCACACTGGGGAGGAACACCAGTATGTCTCCTTCCTCTCCCCTGCGGTGCAGATCCAGGATCATGTGACAGGAAGCTGTGGCCGGGTCTCGTCCCGCGGGTGGCTCTCGGTACAGTATCTCAGCGGTGTTGTCAAGCGAGGGAAGGCTGAGGTGAGGAACGCTCTCTCCCAGGAAACTGGCGAAGGCATGAGCGACGGCAGGTGCGGTCAGCAGCACCACCCTGAGCTCGGAGCGTTGCCGGCACACGTCACGCAGCAGCCCCAGCAGAGCATCTGTGGCCACCGTACGCTCCTGAGCCTCGTCGATGACCAGAACCCCGTACTGCCGCAGCAGAGGGTCTGACATCATCTCCTCCAGCAGGAGAGTGTCTGTGACAAACCTGCAGAGAGCCAACGTTACTACGCCGTTAAAGCGGCACGATGCAGAGCAGCAGCGGAGAGTGGCGAGCGACTACAAATACCGCAGAATGGTGTCCGGCGTGCAGCCGTCCTCGTGAGGAACCCTATAGCCCACCTCCAGCCCCAGACTCAGGTCCATCTCATCCGCCACTCTGAGAGCCAGACCGCAGGCCGCCGCCGCATACGGCTGACAGCAGCACACCAGACCCTGAGAGAACTCATGAGACAGAGTGTACTCCACACACCACTGAGGAACCTGCAGAGCAGAGCAGACACACGTCAGAGCTGAGGAGAGGAATAAATAAAATAAATAGCTGAATAGAATAGAATAGAATAGAATAAAACAAAACTTTATAGAATGGAATAGGAAATAACTGAATAAAATAAAATAGATTTTTAAAAAAAGAAAAGAATAGAATGGAACATAACGAAATAGAAAAAAACAACTTTATAGAATGGAATAGGACAAAACTGAATAGAACAAAATAGAACAGAATGGAATAGAATGAAATAGAATAAAATAGAACATTATAGAATGGAATATGACAAAAACTGAATAGAACAAAACGGAATAGAATAGAATAGAATAGAATAGAATAGAATAGAATAGAATAGAATAGAATAGAATAGAACAGAACAGAACAGAATAGAATAGAAAATAGGCTGATTGCATTAACAGTTAATGAAGTCAGTCAATCATGGTCATGCATGGTCTTATATCAATTCACTGACAATAAATGGTTACCATTTTTATTTCCATAGTGCTCTAGACTATATCAATGAATCCAGGAAATATATAATACTACAATCCAGTTTTTTCTATGTAAGCGCTTTCAGAAGAACATTCCAGATGTTATCAGGTTTCTGACTACACCAGCACTGCAATAAATATATTGTATCTCTACATGTCTGAGCACAATGATCAAAACTGACAGAGGATGAAAAGCTGAAGTTTAACTCCAGCCAAGATTCCACTAAAGCATACCTCTCTCTTATCTATGCATCAGCTCACACTGCCAGAAAGACAGAGAGAAACAAAACACGTTGAAGTAAAGCGTTTGCTTTACTAAAATCAACAAAATACAGAAACTGAAAAAAGCTCTAGTCCTGTCATCTATGACTCATCAATTCCAAATAGTTCATTCCACACAGAGAGAGAAAAAAAGGTGATACAAGAAAATTAAAAAACTTCAGGAGAAAATGTCGATATTTTATAAACATAAAACTTCAGTCCTTTACTCGTAACCTTTTTTAATTGTGCAAGATTACAAAAATGTGCTTCTGTGCACAAATGCAAAAGACATTTTAGCATTTTTTATAAAGTATTAACATAAACATATTGATAAAATGTTCATATTTGGGGTTGGTATGATTTTTTAAAATGCATTCAATTAATCAAAAATACAGTAAAAATTTTAATATTGTGAAATAATGATCCAATTTAAAATAACTGCTTTCTATCTGTTAAATGGTAATTTATTTCTATGATGTTCAGCTGAAATTGATATACTGTAAGTCTTTTGAAAGATCTTTTGAAAGGTTATGAACTTTTGATCAATGTCAACACTTCTCCTCAGTATATGTGCAGAAACACACTCGGACTCATGGATTAACACTCTCTCATTACTCAAACAGCCTCTGTTCAGTCTGTCTGCATCAGCCTGTGCTCAGATGAGCAGTGTTTCTTCTTCTCGGTCATGTTTATGTCTCTGTCTGCTACAGCTCCGGCCGCTCACCTGGTCAGGGCTATTAAACATGAAGACGGTACGCAGGCCAGTGATTGACAGATGTTGTGATAAGGCCGGTCACAGGGTGTGTGTTGTGTGTAAATAATAGCAAGGCTGAGGTCTGTGTTTGACAGAGAGGCCAGGTCAATGCCAGCTGCCTTTGTGAACCTTGACTGATATACAGACACAAACACAAAATAGAAGAAATAGTAAAAAAAAAAAATAATTTTAAATATTTTTTTCTATTGCACAGTATTAAATAATTATAATGTACGGTTTATGTATTTATTTTTTTTATGGCAGCAATAAATATGGTAACAGTACAATTGTATGATATTGTTGTCAGTATTGCTACAGTTTACTGATATCTAATATTAATACTGATATTTCTATCTCATATGTTTGTGTTTGTTTTCTTATTAAAAAATTAACAGCAATATGTTTTGTTTTTTTTCTAACCTCTACTATTGTATTCCTAAATTTAGATTTGGTATTTCATATTGGAAATTAGATAAAATTATAGTAAAATTATGGTAAAATTATTAGAACCATTTCAAGTATTATCATGGTAAATTACCATGGTAATTTTGTACAAAACAAAACATGGTCAAACTAAAATAAAACAATGGCATACGTGTGTAAGTACCCTGTCATTTAAGGGAAAAAGTATAATTTAGAAACCAAAGCACCTGGAGTTGATTCTGTAAGGCACATTGTGGCCAATCACGCTTCACAATCTCACTTTCTAAAGTATTGCAGCGTCACAGAAAAGGTTGACTCTGTGTGACACATTATCATCGGTTTATAATTGCTGCATATAATGCAATTATAATGGGAGTTTAATATATCAGGAGAATTATTGAGATCACCACCTTTCATTTCAGACTGATATCATCCACTTCTTTGTGTCTCGATCTTCTGAGACTGCGGCGTTAACGAACTAGCTTCCGCGGCCTGATCGTTAGACAACAGGTTTAATTGTGTTAACCCACCATGAGGAAAACACTGGGAATGCATCTCAATCTCAAACACAGAGATAAGACGGGACAGGAGCGATACACCTTCAGGCTAATTAGCCCTGATTCATCAGCTCACGGTGACGAGAAGGGATAATTGATTTCCGAATTAATAAGACGCTTGCCTCGGTTTCTTTAGCAGACGCCACAGAGTCTGTCTTGCTCTTTCTCCTTCCCTCTCATGATAAGTTTGATAGCATCACTCGCATAATGATGACCGGAGAGACTCGTGAATCTCAAACCAGCCCAGAGTTACCCACAAACCATATCTCTGCTTCCAAAGACAGCGAGGGAGCACTTGAACAAGTGAGTCTGTAATAAAGTTAACATTCACAACTTTCACAGAATCAGAACTTTTATGTGACACATTTGTTTTCACAGAATTTGGAATAGACTGGATAGTGAAAAAGTTACTATGTTTTGTCAAGAAATTACAAATATATTGGAGTAATGTGTAGCAAAACCCCCCCCCAAAAAAAACAAGTAATGTGCATTAAAGGAATAGTTCATTTAAAAATGACAGTTCTTTATGATAAACCAACAAACTCACAATCAAAAAAGTCTTGGTTACTTGTGTTACCCTCGTTCCCTGATAGGGTGACCAATGGATCGGGATCTCGCCAGAGAGACCAATCTACTTCAAGTGTAACCAAACAAGCCAGTGGGCATTGGCATTGCATCTAGCTGCAACTGATCACTGTGAGTATAAGTGAGCAGCTGGTGCATGCATCATTTATGTTTTCACTGAGGAGCCGAGCTAGGCCCAGCAGTTCAGCTAAGGTACAGCGTCGGGACCGGGCGTCTCCATTCCCACCTTTATGGAATGAGGGTTACATACGTAACCGAGACATTCCCTTTCACGTCGCTGACGACTAATCAGGATCCCTACCAAAGCGCCGAGGAGCTGCCCCCTTCCGGTGCCCTGTGTGAGTTCCTGATCCTTCATATAAGGCAGACAATAGGACAGGGTTTTAACAGAGAGGAGGTCACTACTGCTGTTCCTCGAGCAACCCAACCAGTAGGACTGGATACCTCTGGGAAAGTGTGCCCTTCCACCAGAAAAGGCACACTATGGCAATTACTCACCCTGAAGTAACCCTGTAGGGCCTTATTGCACATGGAACTCATCTTAGACGGCTCAGGCTGCATCCTTTTTAATGATGGCAGAACGTAGTCTGCTAGGAAAACACGGCCCTGGTAAGTGTACCAAGTAAGTGATCCCCCAACAGGCGGACAGTACCTTTCAAGAATTCATTACATGAAAGACCTGGTGCCAAATGTTCCACCACATCTGGCCACTAGAGGACTCAATGGGGTTTGACAGGACAGGAAACTCTTTGGAGAAATAGCGTAAGGATGCCGTTCAGAGACGCCGGGAGGGGCTTTCGTGAGAAGCATGAGTTCCGGGAACCAGGTCCTCGTCCTCTCTGATTTTGCACCGTGTCTGTGCTAGAAAGCTCACTTTGGGAAATGCATACTTGCGTAGGCCCCGGGGCCAGCTGTGTGCCAGTGCATCTGTGCTGAGCATTGCCTCGGTTAGGGAATAGAACCACTGCAACGGGAGACGCAAACAGGTCTACCTGTTTAGCTCTGAACCATCTCCAGAGCAGCTGGGCCTAGAGACTCTGCGGTCACCTACGTCGCTCGAAGCGCGAGGTCCATCGCAGCACAAGGTTTATGTAGAACATCCAAGTCGTGGCCTCCCTCGTGAAGGGCATAGGCTGCCCTCCCACAAGCTCT
The DNA here is from genome assembly GCA_032353835.1 of Enteromius viviparus. Taxonomy (NCBI): domain Eukaryota; kingdom Metazoa; phylum Chordata; class Actinopteri; order Cypriniformes; family Cyprinidae; genus Enteromius; species Enteromius viviparus. Next base: position 5,276,853 of record JAUCNO010001398.1, on the reverse strand, counting down.
TTAAGCACTGCCAGTTAAACCTGACGAATACTTACAAGCCCGTGAGGGGAGACACTGGTAGCGGCCGTTGAACATATTTGCATGTCCATGGACCTCTCCATAGAAGGAATGCCCGCATACCTCAAAGTGGCCACACCATCGAGGGCGGAGGAGCTACAATATTTGTTTCAGTCAGTGAAAGGTGCCATTTATGATCTTCTCATGCACTTCCAGGAAAAATGGCACCGAAGGAGGGTGTTGAGTACTCATCCAGCCTTGAAGGATGGTGACATGGCGGATAACTCCACATGAGCCACGCTACCACACCAGAAGGGAGCAACACAGCCAAGTTGTCATCCCCGGAGAGAGAGAGCTCACTTTTCGATGCTACGATCGACATCTGGTCTTCAGAAGGAGCACTGAAGGAAACGACCAGTACACTCTGTCTTGCAGAGGGCCAACCCCAACATCAAATTATTAACGACTATATTATATTACATGCATTTATTATGTTAATACTATAATTTAACAACAGTAATACATATAATTTTTGTATTTATTTTCATACCACACCTCCATCTTTCCCACCACGATGGGCCAGACTCGCTCAGCGTTTGATCAAAGAGCAGAGTCTCTGGTGAAACTCTCATTTACTCACAGAGAGCGAGAAATATACAAATCAGCATGTGATTGCTCTTCACCAATCACTCGCTCCTCCTCCTCCTCTCCGTCTCTGACCTGGTTTCAAACAGCCCAAGGGAGACGGGATCCCATTCCCAAATATCCCCCACCAAACCTGGTTCATAGCAATAAAACGCAATGGAAAAGGGGAGAAAATCATGTTTGATGTATAAATTGCAATTGAAACAGCGCTGAAACGGATTTCTCTCGTTTCCTCTTATTCTGTGATATTGAGGTCATCACTCTGGCGTGTGACATTATAGGCATATCGTGGCTTGTTTGTGTCGAATCGAAGCAGGGCGATCTTTTGTCTGAGCAGATCAAATGACAAAAGTGCTCCTTCACGTCTTCTTTATGATACGGCCTAATGTATATGACTGCTCGCCATTATAAAGCTATTAAAAAAGCTTAGCTTGGTGCGGCTTCCTCCATTCATCAAAAAAGCAATATTGTTAGAGCGATGTGTTTTGTTCCCGGGGGAATCTCATTGTGAGAGATCTCATTTGTCAGGATTGCCGTTACAGGTCGAGAGCCGGCTTCACTCCAGGTGCCAGAAGAAAACGCCCAGCTCTTCTTTCAACATCGCACCAAAGGAGTCTTGAAGTTCCGCTCCTAATACACATTCCTGAACTTTGATTCATTTGGTGCATATTATTCTGAAAGAAAATATGAGTTAATTCAGTCCTTCAGCAACTTGTTTGTTTTTGGCTGACGTCATCAAACTACAGTATTATTTCACTAGCAATTCCTGTATTTTAATGCTGAGGAGATATTTGACCCACAACACAAAAATGAGTGGTCAGAAATATGATTGATTGATTAGAGAGATAGACAGATACTCTCAGAGAGCAACGTAGAAACTGACATAACAAAATAGTTTTATTTATTTATTTATTCAATTTTAAAATTAATGCATTAAATTCAGTTGCTATTAACTTTAAAAAATATATTATTTATTAATAATAACAATAATAATAAAGAACAACAACAAATAGCATACACTCATTTTATGATGTCATTTTTTAAAATAAATAATGTATTTCTCAATAAAAAAATAAAATAAAACGATAACAATAATAGACACTCCAGACACCCTGATACAGGTTTCTGAACGCTGCTTCATGTTGCCTTCATCAACAGCGTAACGGTTGAGTATGCAGCAGGTTCTGATGAATAAGTTTAAAGCTGGAAGCCCTTCAGAGAACGAGCCATCACCAGGGAGCTCTTATCACAGAGAGGAGCTGCTGTAATGAGCCTCCCTCACACCACACATCTGCCAGCACAGCCAATCCCAGGAGATCCTGCTGTGATTGACAGCTCCTCGGGGCTCCTCCCGTTCCAGCGCTGTCTCAATACAGAGATGCAGCGAGATCAAAGAGATATAAGAGAGGCAGGAGAAGACGGAGGTGAGGTGCATAACAGAGGCATGCAGAGAGCATTCTGGGAGAATTTAGCTAGCTTTTTACTGACACTGATTAATATTTAAAATCTGTCATTTAAAACCCACCGTCTCCCTGCCATCAGATGCACTTGGTTTTTGTAAATATAAACTTTCTATCCCCAAAACAATATATGTATATATATATAATAACCATTAAAAAAAAAATGTGAAATATTATTTTAATTTAAAATAACTGTTTTCTGTGTGAATTTATTTTAAAATGTAATGTATTCCTGTGATACAAAGCATCATTTACTCCAGTCTTCAGTGTCACATGATCCTTTCAGAAATCATTCTAATATGCTGATTTATTACTAGAAGTGATGGAAACACTTGCAGCCAAATATATTTAAACAATAGTGTATGTATTTATATATAAGACACAAACATACAGTATATTTTGAAAGATTTGAAAGATAAAGATTTGTATGTATTTACGTATATATATTCTTATTATTAATGAATGCACACATATATATAATATAATTAATATATACACATAGCATATTTTTCCTAAATGTATACATGCTTGTTTGTATTTATATATACATAATTAATACACACAATGTACATATATATGTTATGTAAACAAATCAACTTTATTTTGGAAGAAATAGACTAAAAATAATAATTTGACAGCACTGAAAAATAACTATACATTTTTTATTGTAATTGTAATAAAAACATGAAATACTACTACTACTACTACTACTAATAATAATAATAATAATTATTATTATTATTAATAAATAGCAATAATAATTCTACCAATAATCATTTATTATTAGTAGTAGTAGAAGTTGTTATTTTTTCTTTGTTGTTTATTGAGAAATATTATGGTCATTATTATTATTATTATTATTATTATTATTATTATTATTCAAATAATAATCCATCACCCACAAGACTGACTCTGATGAAGGGCACATCTTCTTCTAATAACTGGACTGATATAGCCAGAAGAATACAAACAGAGTTATTATCAGAAAAACTTCTAAAGTATTGTCTGCAAATCCAGTCCATCCTTACACATTCCAGTCCGGCTTTTATAATCACTCCAAAATCACTACTAGATTTTAGGTTGACTCACATCAAAAACCCAATTTAACCCCTGGTTATTACAGAGATCTAATTTCTCAGATCAATAATATGAGAAACGGGTGTGAATATCTCACCCAAAACCCTTTTAACTGTGTTTATTCCAAATGCAGCCCTGGCTCTTTCATCTCTTTGTAAAAAGCACTGCTTCTTCACTCTTCCTCCTCCTCTTCCTCAGCCTCTCTCTCTCTCTCCGGTCTCGTTGAATAAGCTGATTAAATGAGTGTGATTTGGTGAGCGGAGGTCTGGGCAGCGGCGGTGCCGGAGCTCGGGCCCCTCCGCATGAATATTAAGTGTGTGTGTGGGATTTGTGTCTGGGGTCTGAAATTGGAAATCACAAGTTTGACTAATCAGCTTTGAGCTTCTCTTTCAGTCTGCCTGTGCAGTCGGTGGAAAGAAGGAGTAAATTGAGAGAGAGAGAGAGAGAGAGAGAGAGAGAGAAAGAGAAACTGTGATGAGAGTCTGTCGTTTTAGAAGCAGAAAATGCAGAAGTTGGGTTCTGTGAAAAGATGCAAAGCTCTGGAGAGAGATCATGGAAGAGACAGAGATATAGTGAGAGATGGGAGAGATTCTAATGCTGTTCAGCTGCTCAGAGCATAAGAATCTTTCCCATTTTACACTGCATGATAAAACTGACCAGGGGAAAAAGCCCAGTCACAGTCTTAAAAAATGTAAGTGATCACTGCTTTGGTGAAAAATAGATTGACTAATATTATATGAGGGAAATAAATAAATAAATTCAAGTAATTTTTTTTTTGTAAAGTAAAACAATAATAATAGTAATAATAAATAACTTAATCAAAATAAAACAAACAACAACAAAAAAAATGAACAGACATTACACTTTAAATTATTACAGTATTTAACAAAAAAATGCATGTATATCTATTAGAACTGTAAGCAAAATATTAAATATATTTGAATTTGCTACTTAATGTTTATTTAATTAATTTAATTAATTTATTTATTTATTAATTGATAATAAAAAATGCATTTATATATTATGATGATTATGAAAAACATAGTTTAGTGTAAAGTGAACAATTTGAGTCTTCTTAAATAAATGAATATTAATCTTTAAATAATTACTGCATGCATGATCAAAAATGGTAATAAAAACTGCATGCATGATTATAAAAAAAAAAGAAAATAGAAATAATGCAAAGCTTGTCATTCTGCTATCACCGCTGCAGAATGATGCCAACTGCTCATATGATTCAACTATCAAAGTTTTATTGAGTCCGGTTATGATGGTGGGCCTCTACGAGTACAAAAATGCAGGAAAGTGTATGAAATTAATCTCACATCTGACCCAAAGTTTAAAGGCTGGGTATTGCTGCCAAAGACTGGGAGACACATTAGCTTTAATGTCAAGAGCATTTTTAAATCCCATCAGCATGTGAGCGACGGAGAAAACGTTTGGAGCGTTCTGGAATGTTCTAATAGAGCTTTCCAGGCACATTCAACATCATCTGAAGTTCGATATTTGCCCACACACAGAGACAAACTCACACTCACACACACACACAAGCGCACACGATTCAATCAGTCTGGAGAAAGACAATGCATCGCTTGCGCTAACAAAGAGCCACAACTCATGAATATCATAACAGGGAGCCTTCGTCCTCGTCTTCACTCTCGCTGTGTCTAAAGCTTTACAGGTAGCATCTCAAACAGCCCTCGGCTCATCATGCATTTATTCATTGTCTGCCGGGGACAGATTATGAGTGAAATTGAAAAATGCGAGAGGAATAAAAGAGCAACAGTGTGTGTGTTTTTCAGTCAAAGACCACCTGTACTGCCATCAGCCCTAAATGAGACGCTCTTTATTGTTATCTGTGCTCAAACACAAAAGAAACAATGTATCTCTCCCTGTTAACACACTTCAGTCACACCTCAGACCAACTCCACAATGCATCCAACATCTGGACAGATACATGTTTCTGAGTGCCAGGATGTATTTATTTTGTATGTATGCATGCATTTTTTATTGCTAACAACTGAGTTTATAGGACTATTATATATACTATTATTATAAACATAATATAATCACATTTCATATGCTGTTATTTCAAGTTTTCCTTTCTCTTTGGAGGGTTACAAGCTGTTAGTGCAGAGATAAGATCTCTAAAGATGCAGAGACTAAAGTTTCAAAACCAGAGAGATACCCTTTATAAGCGTTATGACTTTTTCCACTCCCCCTAAAACATTACCTTTAAACACCCTTCCGCTTTTCTCCGTCACAGAGTGGGTTTATTAACACCACCCAGATGTTTACACAAAGAAAGAAGGCGGAGCTATTATTCTGTCTGTAGTGTCGCCATGTTCTGGAGACGCTGTGTGTCGTTGTGAAAGTCTAACTACTTTGTTTGTGCTTCCAAAAGAGATACGACTAGAAATCAGTGTTAAGTTGTGTTTCCAACACTGTTCCAGAACAGCTGAACACAAATATTGGAGTGTGTTCAGCA
>JAUCNO010001398.1:5253616-5267095 GCA_032353835.1 Enteromius viviparus | reverse complement strand
ACACTTCTACATTCTCAAACACTTCATTCTGTGTGTTTTATAAGCTTGTTTCCTCATGGAGACCTAACTAATGTCCCCACGAGGTCAAAATTTACTAGTATTCCTATCTTTGTGGGGACAATTGGTCCCCATGAGGTAATAAAAACCGGTACACACTTACACACACACACAGACACACACACACACACACACACACAGACCTGACGGCTGCACTCGTAGAAAAACAAGCATTTCTACGAGATTGAGATTCTGTCGTTTATTCACAGCAAATAGATACTGACAGATGTAGGCAAAGGCATATGGATATTTAAACCAAAAAGGTACATTTAATTTTGAATGGAAATGGATTTATAGACAATAAAAGAAATATTTGAAGACTTCAGATGCAAAACCTGTGTTTAGCTTTATTGATTTAAATGTAAAGTTAACAAATAGGTTCATTTGATTAACTGAAAAGTAAAAAAAATTGAACACAAACACAGGAGCCTGAGAACGCTCATTTAAAAAGAAATGTTTCAGCTGGCTCTTTCATCAGGCATTCAAGCTTCTGCATCTAAACTCTTGATTTTTACACTCAGTCATTAAGTTCTGCAGATATTGTTGAAATATAATGAACAGTGTCCCCAAGTTTTTATAATTTTAAAGACAAAATCTAATTTAGCCCGTGTGATTCTACACAAACAAGGAGTTGGAGTGATTTGGGAAATCAGTACACATTCATTTGTGAACACAACACAACAGAAGAGAAGAGAAGAGAAGCCTTTATTGAGTTGAGTATTATAAATTCATTTCAATGTCAGGTGCATGTCATTCATTCATGATTATAAAACTGTGAGTGTCTCAGGTGCTGAAGACAAATCTGACACCCAGGCTTTTTAAAGGCTCTTAAGATCATCTTGATGTCGTCTCATTGAGCTGATGGACTCTATGCACTGTCTCAGTTTGGACGCCCAGTCATCTGATCGCTCCAGAACATCACAGCGGGTCTCCAGCCTGTCTAACGCCTGCAGGGCTTCGGGGAGGTCAAGGGTCAAACCGGCCGTCTGCACGGCCTCCTGGAACTTGGCCGGTGATGCGGTCGCTAGGCAGCATCTGCATACAGAGAGCCTTTGACTTAAGTGTGTGTGTGTGTGTGTGCACCTGGTATTTATCACCTTATGGGGACACCTATGAAGAGAGAGACCCCAGAAAACACATGGAGACACTACATGAGAGTGTGTGTGTGTGTGTGACCTGTTGTCTCCGGGTCTGATGGCCGTGTGATAGTGCTGCCACACTCCTACAGCAGTATGAGGACAGATGAGATAGTGATTGTCCGTCCAGCATCTCCTCATGGCCTCCAGTATCCCGTCATCAGACACAGAGCCGGACGATAACACCGCACACAACTAGAAAACACAACTCTATTATCATCCAGCTCTGATCTGATAAATGCGTAATAATTTACTCACCCCCCCCCCCATGTAATCCAAGATGTTCACAAAGAAACAGGAGGAAAAGATTCCAGGGTTTCTCCATACAGTGGATATTAATGGATATAAACACAGCTGCAGAGAGCTCTACACGATCCCAGCTTTATAAAATCATTATTAAAAGCATCTGCCACCACTGAACTCCACTATATGGAGAAAATAATGAAATATTTTTCACCAAAAAACTTCCAGTCATGTATGTTTTTACCTTGAAATCATTTACTACTGAACTCCACTCTGTGGAGAGTCCTGACATGATGAGTGAAAACACAAACATCTGTGATCACAAGGGGGCATTGAAATCTTTCCTCTGGAAGGGAACTTATCCTTTAACGTGATAATATTCAGAAACTGTGTGTGTGTGTGTGTGTGTGTGTGTGTGTGTGTGTGTGTGTGTGTGTGTGTGAATGATGACCTGCTGCTGGAGGGACACTGGGAGAGTGAGTTTGTGTGTGGTCTGAAACTCCTCCATCAGTCTCTTCACCATCGCTCCGTCTCGAGCGGACAGGAGCCAGAACACACGCTCCATGTTATACGGGTCCTGGATGTCGATGGCAGGAGCGAGGGTTTGCTGGACGGAGCCGGACATGGAGAAGTCTCCGGTCTGCAGCGCGCGGTGGACGATGTCGTTGGAGTTGACCACAGCCACGAGACGCAGAGGGACTCCCATCAGCTTCACGATGACCCCAGCTGAAGTCAAAGCTCTGTTACTTTACTACATTAAACCCAAGCAGCTCTCTGTTCACCATTACAACATAAACTACTGAAATATAAACCCTGCACACGGCTCAGGTTCGCATGATCACAAAAATATCTGAATAATATCTTATCACGTTTTCATTGTGTGAGAGAGCACCACTTATAATCACCATAAGTTAAAGATAGTAGAATAAATAGTATAAATATGACATATCAGACTCTAAACTGAGGTTCTGTGTGTGATGGTGGTTCTTCACCTGTGATGTTCCCGGCTCCTCCGGTGGGCACCAGCACCTCCAGCTCCTCCAGCAGGTCTCCTCCGGCCCGCCGAGCGCTCAGATGAAGATACGCAAACAAGAAATGAGCCAGCTGCACCAGGATCCTGGACCAGTTCACCGAGTTCAGACTCATGAGTCCGTGACGCCGCACCAGATCTGGATCCGCAAAGAGTTTCCTCAGAGGAACGTCAATGTCATCAGACGTCCCGTCAGCTGCAGAACAAACACACAACTCTCAGAGATCTAACACACATACATACACCCGTGCTTAAAATGTTCTTCACGCTCCACAAAGAACCACCTCTTACCTTTTTAGAATCTTAAGTTTCACCACAAAGAAGCGTTTGTGAAACAGACAGGCTCTTCAGACGTTAAAGGTTCTTTATGGAGCCATTTAAACAAAAAAGGTTCTTCTACAGAATCCTGAAGCACCTTTAAATTAGTTCAGTTAAAAAGCCTTGAATAATCAGATGTTTGAATGTTCTTCTGATCTCCAACGCTGCATTAATTTGTTCAAAAATACAGTAAAAATTTTTCATATTATTACAGTTTCAAGCAGCTGCTTTATATGTGAATATAGTCTTCAGAAATCAGAATAATATACTGATTTACTGCTCTTCAAACACTTCTGATTATTATCCGAGTAGAAAACAGTCGTGCTGAACAGTGGTGTTGTTTAAACTGTGATGCATTTCAGAAGAATAGAAAGTTCCAAGAGATGGAGATCTTCTGCTACATTATTAATGCCTTTACTGTCACTTTGTATCTCTGTGTCTGAATGAAAGCTAGTCTTCACCTGCAAACACATGGACGTTGTCTGCTATGCTGGTGGTCATCTGTCGCTCCTGGACTCGAGTGATGCGTCCGCGGGGAAACACCACCACTATGTCCACTTCACCGACCCCCAGCACACTTCTGATGGCCGAGCCGCCCGTGTCGCCCGACGTTCCTGAAACAACATCAGCTCTGAATCTCCGTCGCAGGACATGAGCAGCTCTGAGACAGACGACTCTTCCTACCTACTACTATTGTGGCCCGTTTGCCGTCTTTGCGCAGAAAGTACTGCAGGAACTGAACGGTGCAGGACATGGCCAGGTCCTTAAAGGCCAGTGTTTCTCCATGAAACAGTTCCAGGATGGAGAGAGCGTCCTTCAGCTGAACCAGTCTCACAGCTTCAGGAATGGAGAAGCTAGACAGCGCTTGTTTGATGAGCTCTACAGAGAGACAGAGGTGTTACATAATCAGATCACTTTTTCAGCTAACTAGCCAAGTAATGCATTCCTTTTAGTTTAGAAAGAGTAACTTTTCTAAATAATTAACTCCAGTTCCTCATGTACAGACTGACAGCTCTGGGGTTGCCATGTTGAGAGAAATCAGAAAGGTACATTCAACATATTAGCTTGTTTTTAAGGCAGTACTGTAATGCAGCACTTTTTAAAGTCAGTTTCGCAGCACTTACGCTCCAGATCTCGTCGTGGTATCTCCTGCTCGGGGATGTAGAGGCTGCAGATCTCACACAGCAGCTGCTGATAGGACAGACGGCTCCAGGAGCGCAGAGTTTCGGCAGACAGAGACGGGATGGTCTCCGGCATGAACATGCCTCCATCTGCAGCGTATCCAGAGAACAGGACATCTCTGAAGCTGCGGCCCTGAACGCCCGCTCGCGTGCTGCAGTAACGCATCCTACAGAACCAGCAGAACGTCAGCATTTACTGGAGATCTCCTCGTCATCAAGATCAGGAGGAGTGTGTCCATCCATTACTGAGACTCTGATGCAGAAACACATTTCTCCAGACCTGATGAAGACACACACTCCTCCTGATCTGGGATCACCTCCATAAGTTGTAATTCAGCAGTTGTAATTTTGTGTGAACTATTTCTTTAACCCTGCACTGGAAACGAGTGAATCTCGTTAATGACTGACATTATCACTTATCTGTCTATAAATGTGTAAATATACATTCACTAATTTCACTTTTAGTTGTCTTTAATCCATTTTGTGAGCTGTGGTGCCCTCAGAAGCGAGAAGTTTCTCATGAAGGACTGTATGCAGCACTTCTCCGGGAACTCTAAGAAAACATTCGGTGATTTTCTCAAGTGGAGATCAAAGGTCTGAAAATGTTGTACAGCTGTTTACAGTGTTTTATTTATAAAAGATGACGCTTAATCGCAGCTTTTTACTCGCGTATTTTCATGAATGTTGATATTACGCTATAAATGAAGGAGAATAAGCGGATCGATACCTGCGGCAGACTGGACTCTCTTCAGCCGGAGCTGCTGCACTCTGAGCCCGCGGAGTTCTGCTCGGTCCAGCGGGGTCATGGAGGAGGAGGACCCAGATCAGTGCTCCTGGGACCTGGAGTTCATTTAGTTTATATGTAAACGGATACAAGCGGCTAACATTGTCCATAAATGTAAATATATTGATCGTAAACCCAATTTTTTCTTCAAACAAGAAGTGAAGTTGTATTTAAATGCTATTGTCATATTTAATATTATTTCTTAATATATTTGTGAAGCGACTAACAATAAACTCTTAGTGAACGTATTTGGTCTATGTGATGTTTATTCTTTTTATAATTTTCCTTTCCTATTTACAAATGAATCGTTGTTAATTTAATCGGTGTTGGTTTTTATGCTTGTGAAGCAGTTTTAGATGAATCTGTCACGTGATAGCCGTTACTTTACCCAGCGCTGTGAGGATAAGCCAATCAGAGCCGTTTGTGATTCAAGGAGACGCTTACGTTTCACATCTCTTGGATGAAATACAAAACTGTAAACAAGAACGTAACCTCTTAACAAGTCTAGGTTGGATTATATATATGTATCAATTATCAATAAAATATAAATTTTATTTTAACATAACACGTTGATACTGTAAGATGGGACTATTTGTCACAGAAATCTGGCATCAAACAGCCAGCAACAGTAAAAACAGCAGTGAATCACAAAACACCTTGTAAAAGGTCATTAAAAGGTCATGTAAAGGTACAAAACATCAAAATGAATTTCATGGTTTGCTAATTTTTTTAAAAACTTTTATTGCAATACTGAATGATGTATCATGAAGGTCAGACGGATGTCAGTTTGGGACAGTTGTGTTGGTTTAGAGGTGTTTTATTGGTAAAACAATGTTGTCTGAAGCTACATGATCTAGCTGCTCATGTATAAGATCCTGCGGTTAAAACAGTGATGAAGGACAGACCAGTGTCCAGTTCTCCTGAAGCATTATCAGAGAATCATGTGAAGATCAGCTGATGTCTTATTTCAGCATAACCTTTGGACATTTATTCCAAACTAAGCTTTTTCTCAGCGGTTTATTCATAATCTTTATATAATCGTATTGTGCATTGATAGGTTTAAAGTCTGATGAAACAAACCCTGATTGAGCACAAACGCTGTGAAAACGGCCTGTCGAAGCCCAACGCAGCATTTCTGCAGAGTCTTCTGGACCGGATCTGAAGAAACCCACGGTGAGATTCAGTCATGATGTGTTAAATCAGTGTGTGTTCGATACTGATGCTGATGTGTTTCTGCAGCTGCTGATGGATTTCAGTGGAAAATACCAGCTGGAGTCTCACGAGAACTTCGAGGCCTTCATGAAGGCTGTTGGTGAGAGAAAACCTGGACCACAAAACAGTCCATTATTTTAATAAATCATCTCTCCGCTGATGTCTGGTGTGTTAGGAGAGGACAATATCTGTCTGAGATACAACTATTAGAAAATCTGAATCTGAGGAGCAAAAACATCTAAATATTGAGAAAATCTCCTTTAAAGTTGCTTAAATTAAGCTCTTAGCCATGAATATTACTCATCAGAAATGAAGTTTTGATATATTTCTGGTAGTAAATGTATAAAATATTTTCATGGATCACGATCTTTACTTAATATTTTATGTCATAAATAAGTAATGTATAATTGTGACCCGTACAGTGCATTGTTGTGTATTTCTACAAATACATCTGTGCTCTTCTGACTGCTGCTGTGTTTCCATCCTCATCCTCATCACACACTACTCATGTGTTTGTGTCTCAGGGCTGCCAGATGAAGAGATCGAGAAAGGTAAAGACATCAAGAGCATCTCAGAGATCCATCAGGATGGGAAGGACTTTAAAGTGACGGTGACGGCGGGAACTAAAGTGGTGCTGTACTCGTTTACTGTAGGAGAGGAGTGTGAGCTGGAGACCTTCACCGGAGAGAAAGCTAAAGTAAGATCCGTCCACAGCAGCGTGTTATCATTCAGTTCAGAGGAAAATAAAACAGTGTGCTGCTTAACTTCAGGATGCTTTTGTAGCATTCAAACGTTATTACACACACTCTTCTCCTGTCAGAGTTTCTGATCTCAAACAGCAGAAACACACCAAATCTGTAAAACCAGACACTAATAATCAGACTTAGACTTTTCAATTTCATAAAGCACTCTTTGCAAAACACACACACATCTAACAGGAATTAATATTATAGCAAAGGTGTTTGCTAAAGTTTTCTTTAGAGATGTGTTTGTGATATTTTGATGTTGAAGGTGTTTTGCAATTCTTGGATTATGTGTTTTTAAAAATGTGAGAGAGAAAAACTGTAATTAATTAATTAAAAAGAAACTCTCTGAGAAATTATAGTAATTAAACAGTTGATAAATAAATATTTATAAGTAAATAAGTACTTTTCAAAAACTATAATAAAAACATTGTATTGCATTACTTTAACTGAACTTTAAGTAGTTTCTCATTTAATGTAACTTAAACTAAAATAACTCAAACTTAGAAAAAAACAATAAATATGTATTACAAAAAATTAAACAGAAACAAAAACATTGCAAAATGATCATTTAATTGATTAAAATGATAAACTAATGATGTTGATAATTAAGCACATTCCCATTTCTACTGTAAAGTAAAAAAAACAATCACTATAATATAGTATGTAACAAAAATATTATTAGACAATCATTCTGTAGTTTATAATCTGTACGGACAGCCACTCCACTTATATGTTCATTTATTTTAATTATGGTAATGTAAAAGATGTGTGTGTTTATTATTTTTGAGAAATTGCTTGCATCTGATAAAACAGATTTATCATTATGTGAATTCTTGGGATGAAATGATTTTCAATCAAAATCAAATGTTTTATGTGAAATATGACCTTTTTTGTTCTATGATTGATAAGATATGAAACCTGTTTGTGTGTGTGTGTGAGAGAGTGTGTGTGTGTGTGTGAGAGAGAGAGTGTGTGTGTGTGTGTGTAAGAGAGAGAGAGAGTGTGTACTTGTTTATGCTACATTGTGAGGACCAGATGTCACCACAAGGATAGTAAAACATGAAATTTTGAAGGAAAAAATGATTATGTGACCTGTCTGTGTGTGTGTGTCTGTGTGTGTGTGTGTGTGTGTCAGAGTGTGGTTCACATGGACGGGAATAAGCTGACAGTGTGTGTGAAGGGGATCGAGTCTGTGACGGAACTGACCGGAGACACCATCATTAACGTAAGACTGAACATCATCATCGTCACCTTCATCACCACACACACCTGACGCTCAATCCTGTGTCGTTTCAGATCCTCAGCTTTGGGGGCATCGTCTACAAGCGCCTCAGCAGACGCATCTGACTCACAACAGCACACAGGATCTGCTCAGAGCTCTTTATTACACACACACACACACTCTCTTCATGAAGAGGCTTTGATTGGTTCTCCAGACATCATCAGAGGCTTGTCGCTAAGCACAGCTTCTCTCATGCTGCGATAGACCGGCTCGTTGTTCTTGAACAAGTGCAGCTCCATCTCCGTCTGCGCCCGCATCGCCTGAAACACACACACACACACACACACACCGTCAGCAGCACAGTACACCTCAGATACCTTTATTGATTTAATAAAAGTTTTAAAAAAGCTTTACTTTGTATGACTGTATTGTATGAAAACATTTTTAATCATCATTAAATTATTCAATCCATTTCATTAATATAATTTTTTGGGGTTTATTCTCATTCACATGCAGTCAGATAAAATGCTCCCAGAGCCGTTCTCAGCAGCTTCACATTAAACATGCAGAGAGAGATCTGTGTGTCTCTTCTGTCAGACACCAAACCTAACCGTTAACCCTCTCTGTGCTCCGAAGGTTTGTTCATACTTCATTCACACTGATTTATACAACATTTACTCCTAAAACATGGTAAAGCTACATGAAAACCACAAAGGTATATTTTATTCATCAACTCTACATACACTTTGCTTTTATTAAAATAAACAAAAAAAAAGCTTTAATTGTTTAATGACTGCCTTTTTTCTGGTGTTTTGTATTCATATGTGATATAAATATAAAATATTATGCATATAAAAAACACGGGTAAACAAATTAAGAGCTTCTGAATCTGTAGGAAGTACTCAAAATTAACATGAACCCACAAAATGTTTTATCTTGTGTAAGAATTCATTTTTCATATAATTTAGCTTTTGCTAATGCTGGAAGTTATTGTTAAAAGCATGACTCTGTAATAAACCATCTTTTTTACTTTGTCTGAATGATTTTGTCTTTGAGAAAAGAAATACTGCTCTAAAAAAGCTGGAATGTTTTCAAATCTGGACTAACACTGCTGTTGCTTTCCTCAAATGTGAGCCATTTAAAATATATAATTAGAAAAAACTTAATAGTTTATTATGTAAATAATTATTTTGTGATTGGTTTAAGGTATAATTATATTCCTTATTTTTCCTCCAAATGGTTCTCACAATAGTTCTTTATTGTAAAATGTAATTTGAGAAGATTCTGTGGTCTTTCTGGCATCATAATGAAGTGAGTGATAATGAAGTTCTGCCCGATGATGATGATGATGAAGATGTTTTACCTCCAGGTCTTTGGTGATAGGGTGATGAGCTCCGTGTGTGATGATGAGAATAGCGTAAGCGCGGCAGACCAGTGAGTGAGTGCTCTCGATCTGTCCGGCGTGCCAGTGTGTGACGCCCGCTCTCATGATGGCCATGCCCAGCTGAGCGTTATTAGGGTGATAGAGCTTCCTGAGAGAGAACAGAGTCAGACGCTACTCTCACAGTCTCTGGAATCAAGAGGAGCTTTACAGACAGGGCTGGATTTACCTCTTATCATGACATACGCTATAGTGACAAAAGTATTGGCGCCCTCTCCTAATAAGCAGGTTTGATTACTTTAGTAATTTCCATGAGTGCAAATCTTGATGTTTGAGCACATAATGATATTGTAGGGCAGTGGTTCCCAACCTTTTTTAACTCACGGCCCACACAGCCAAACACATATGATTATACGGCCCACTGCAAAAGAATTTAAACAATCCCGCTTTTTGTGTCGGGGTTTGCTAAGTACTCAGAAGCAAGGATGTTAATTGTCTTTATTGAATAAACTGGTAATGTATTGAATAAACAGAAAATATACGTAACGGAGCAGACATTTTTTATTATATTAACAATATTGCACCAATATACAAATTCTATTAATAATAATTGGTGGCCCGCCTGCAATACCGTTGCGGCCCACAGGTTGAAAACCACTGATCTAGGCAGTTCCTTTTTCAATAAACTTTTGCTATTGAATTAATTTTCCTTTCAGCAATAAAAATTCGCTGAAAATGTCCTCGTCCTCAAGCCATCTAAGACATACATGAGTTTTGTAACAGTGATGGCTGCCCTAACACAAATAAAATGTTTTCGGTCACCAGACAGGATTAATCCTGTCAACATTTTTAAATGAAAAATAAATATAATAAATTAAACATTTTCAGTATAGCCACCTTTTACAATAAAAATCACAAAAACAGTCAAAGGAAAACAACAGCTGTAATAAACAACTGATTTGAAAGTAGGGAAAAAAGAAGGAAAAATTGTGGGATACTAGGACAGATTTGTCTTCAGTACAAGCAGTCGATCTTGAAGTGCAGTGCTTAAAATGTTGAGTCAAACCCCGCGACGCAACAGTTCAACAAGCGGCCATCCTTTCACTACACACAGTAATCTATTCACTCTCCGTACTGTAAACCTGAATGATGACGCAGTCTCTCTCGGACACGACACAGTTCCCTAAATCCTGCTTCCTTCCACCCCCATCACACAAAGAGAACAGAAAAGATGCTGTGGCCAAAGTCACTGCCACGGCTTGTTCGTTCATCAGATTTGGAAAAATATGTGCCCTGCAGTGAATGGGTGCCGTCAGAATGAGTCCAAACAGCTGCTAAAAACATCACAATAATACACACCACTTCAGTCCATCAGTTACCATCTGGAGAAGACAAAAGCTGTGTGGTTGCCATAAAAACATCAAGATAGTTTTAACTTCAAACCATTGCTTCCATATTCCATATTAAAGCTTCCTCCAGTGGAAATGTTTTCTGGTCTGAATCAATACAGAGTGATATATTTGTTTCTTTTCACTTCTCCAGATGTTAACTGCTGGACTGGAGTGCTCTGTATTATTGTGACTCTCATTCTGACGGCACTCATTCACATCATTGACAGTGATGAAGATCTGATGAAGAAACACACTCTTGTTCTCTTGTTTGAACACACTTTCAGCTGATGTTTATTTTTTAGGTCATCTATTCCTTTAAATTCCTAACTGTACCTTCAGCTCTTCGATTTTCTGCTTCTTCTTCTCTGGTACTCCCTCACCAGGCATGGCTTTATTCTTATTTCCTTTTCCTCTCTTCTTCCTGGTCCCTGTCATATCAGAGGCATTAGGAACATATTTGGTAATCAGGGCAAAGAATCAAGAGTATACAAACTTCTGGATTATTAATGTACTTTCAATTATTTTGAGGATTAAATGTAAACAGATTTCTTTGTTTGGGTAAACCTAAATAAAACTCAAAGAAAGATTAACTTTTTTTCACAGTAAGTCATTAACTGTTTTACATAACGAATGTCTTACGCATTTAATTATATCTCATATGCTAATATCAACGTGTTAGTCCCTGAAAAAGGCAAGTCGTATCATAGTACAAGTGCACTTGGGCATCTATTCTTAGTTGTGCATGCGTAGCTCCTATCTGATTAATCATTTGCATATTGTAAGAAAGTTAAAACACCTACCATCTCCAGAGTCAAAATCTTCCTTCTCTTCAGCTTCTGCCTCTTGCACTTTAATGATCTAAATTGATCATAAATAGTCATAAAATCTTGGTTCAAAAAAACTGAATCATGTATTTTTAAGGCTCTTACCTCCTTCATTGTTTCAATTGAGGCAAAGTATTTGGACCACCAGTCCAGCATGCTTTCATCCAGCTCCTCCTCTTCCAACTCTTCACCCTTCTTACGCTTCTTCTTCCCTTTGCCACCTTTCTCATCATCTGGCTGTCACAATGTTGAGGACGCAGAAGTCATTTTCACACATAAAACTAATGAATTTACGAATGTCAAAGTTATAAATGTTACAGGCACTGAACATAAGAAAGAAACAGGTACACACCATGTCAACTTTAACCACAGCATCAGACGCCTGAAACAGATTCAGTTACATGAACAAGTTACAAAAATAGGTCCATTCTGATATAGTTACTCTAAGTGTTTTGTAGCGTTTCTTACTGAGTCCAGTTTGACCACTGTCTCAATCTTCTTCACAGGTGGTTCCGGCTCTGTGTGGATCACAACCTCCTCTGCAGAGGGAAAAACATGTTAGTATATATATGTTAGTATATATGTTTGAGGATTCCTTGATAAATAAAGTCGAAAAGAACAACATTTATTTGAAATAGAAACCTTTTGTAACACTATAACTGTTTTTTTTTTTATCAATTTAATGCATCCTTGAATAAAATTATTACTTTAAAAAAATTCTGAAAATTCGGTTGCAAATCACAGAAATAAATTACACTTTAACAGATATTCAGAAAGAAAAAATATATTTTAAATGGTAACAATACATCACAATTTGTGATCAAATTAATGCAGCCTCAGTGAGAGACTTTTTAAAAACACATTACAAAAACCTCTGCAGTCCAGATTATGGGTTGCTGTGAATTGCACAAGTTATTAACTAGGTCCATTTTTTTTCATTTCCATTATTAGAAAATATGTTAGATCTCAGATCCTATAAAACAATCAGTTAAAGCTACACATTGAATAGCTTCTATCTCTGCATACACACCCATGGCAGACCAGTTATTGACACTCTTGTCTGATGGCCTGTAAATGAATTTGCGTAGAGATGTAACTGCATGAGAGCCAACTAGTGTGTAACGACCAAACGCCCGGCAGTCCACCACACGGATGTTCAGAGGAGGGTGGAGGAGCTCGTTTTCAGGCAGGTCCTGGTGAGAAATCATGAACACTGTCAAATATCTGCAGGGCAGTCAATATCATTTTGTGACTCTAGTTATAAACAAAAACCCACCACTTCAAACCACTTGACCAGAGTGCTGAAGTTGGGGTTTTTCTTGTAGTTCTGAATCAGCGCTGACTGAACACCTTTCCCTGCACACTCGATGTCCACACGAGGACGGTCAACCTGGGCCAGATTCACTCGCTTCAGGTCCCTCAGGCCCCAGAAGAGAACCTGCACGAATGTTTTCATAATTTAATGAGATTCAAACTTTTTACATTTTTTTGTATTTTTTTGGTTATGCATGATAACAAAACCTTTTTGGTTTTGCACAATGACATATGTTGGATTTAAAGATTCAAAACAGCAAAATTCACCAAATGGTGACAACTTTGGGGCACTGTTAATTTTGTACATACAATAATTTAACTTACTTATTGAATATAAAAATACTTTTTTTTAAGTTTTTTGTAGTCTTGCAAATTGTGATTACCCAGACCTCAATATGAACAAAATTATTTTTTTTTACTTGTGTGTGTGTGCACTTTTGAAGGCTGCATACCCCTCTATAATGCCATTAAAAATGTACAGGGAAAGAAATTATAATGAAAAGCACTGGGTGAGGGGATTGCAATATACAATTAACTTTGGTCCCCCACAAAACATTTTAGGCAGCAGGGGCCTCATTTATAAAACTTTCTTACGCACTGATTTGATCTTAGAGTGTTCGTACGATCAAATCCACATCAA
>JAUCNO010001398.1:5178768-5196818 GCA_032353835.1 Enteromius viviparus | reverse complement strand
CATTATACTGTACGAACACCTTTGGATCACATCACCATACCGCCCCCCCCACTTTTAAGTTGGCTGCTACGCCCCTGCCTGCAGGTCCCCGACCCTCTTGATAGAAGCCAATGCGAGCAGCAGCAATGTCTCCATTGACAAATCCTTACCTTAATTATCTCTGTGCCAGGAGGCACACAAGGCTTGGTAAGGTAAGGTTGTTTCTGTAACAAGCTCTTTTTCCGGGAGTAGGTCGTTAGCCTTCTGTCCAACCCCCAGGCTTGGAGGACCAGGGGTTTTCCGTGGAGGATTTAACCTCCTGGCCCCCCTGAGGAACCTGATGACCATGTCGTGCTTACCAATGGACTTTTCATTATTGTGCTCATGGTTTGCAGCAATAGCAGCCACTTAGACTTTAAGGGTGGAGGGAGACCCTACCTGCAAGAATAGAAGCACGACTCTGATCGGGCACCTCCGGAGGTTCTCTCATTGAGAGGAACACCACTCAACAAACAGGTTCCATTTCAATGCGTAGGGAGCTCTTGTATAAGGACTCTCACAGAAGAAATAGTGTCAGCTACCCCTTGGGAACCTCTGTGTCCCATCCAGGGACCAGAGATGGGTGCCCGTCTCTGATTCAGTAGATCCTTCCTCGCCAAGGAGGGGCTGTCCCAAGGAGCATGAGTTCAGTGAACCAGGTCCTTGTGGGCCAGTAAGGGGCTACCAGCAGGACCTGCTCCTTGTCCTCCCTGACCTTGCACAAAAAACTGTGCTAGAAGGCTAACTGGGGGAAACGCATATTTCCGCAGGCCCTGGGGCCAGCTGTGTGCCAGTGCATCCCTGCCGAGTGTTCCTTCGGACAGGGCATAAAACAGCTGGCAATGAGAGGTCTCTGGAGATGCAAATAGGTATACCTGAGCAGCTCCAAACTTCTCATAATCAGCTGGACCGTCCGAGGACGGAGTCTCCATTCTCCAGGAAGTACAACTTGTCGGCTGTCTGTTTGTAACAGCCTGGAATTTGAATGGCGCGAAGCAACTTCAGATGGTTCCGACTCCATAGGATGGGCGAGCCGCAACATGCGACGGGAATGAGACCACCTTGATGGTTGATGTACGCAAAGGTCGCTGTATTATCTGTGCAGACTAGTACGTTACGGCCCTGTAGGTGCTCTTTGAGGCAACCCAGAGCTAGACGTACTGCAAGCAGCTCGAGGCAATTGATGTGCCAATGCAGATGGGGTCCTGTCCAAACCGCTGACACTGCATGCCCGTTGTACGTGGCCCTCAGCCCGTGGTGGAGGCATCTGTGAACACAACAGCATGCCTGGAGACCTGCTCTAAGTGCACTCCTGCCCGGAGAAAGGAGAGGTCTGACCACGGGTAGAAGGTTTGACGGCAAGCCAGTGTTATTTAAACCCGGAAAGTACCGTAATGCCACGCCCATCTCGGGACTCGGTTGTAAAGCCACTGTTGGAAGTGGTCTCATATGGAGCATCCCTAGCGGTGTCACCGCTACAGCTGCCGCCGTATGCCCCAGGAGCATCTGAACCACTGTCCTGCCTTGATATATACTCAAGCAGTTCAACACCGACTGAGCGTGTTCCTGTGTGAAGCGCACCATCTGTGCGACTGAATCCCACTCCATCCCAAGAAAAGGGATCTCTATTCTCCTGGTTGACCCGAAGCCCCAACAGGCTGAGGTGCTGGAGCACCAAGTCCCTGTGTTCGCACAACTGATCCAGTTGTGAATTTAGTATCAGTTGAGAATATGAACCACCTTGCACCTTGAGTGGAGTCAGGGCAGCCTCCGCTACCTTAGTAAACACACAGGGTGACAGGGAGAGCCCGAAGGATAGAACTCAATACTGATATGCCTGGCCTTCGGATGCGAACCTCAGAAATGGCCTGTGTCGTGGAAGGATCGAGACATGAAAGTACGCTTCCTTCTGGTCTATTGCTGCAAACCAATCCTGGGGATGGTGACACCAGCTTTGTCCATTTAGCACAGAGTAGATGGCTCGGGAACAGATCTTCATGTGAAGCTCGGCTCCGAAGCGAAAAACTAATGAACGCTTAATCCACTGCCTACTTATACTCGCGCTATGATCTGCTGCAGCTGTATGTTAATAAGCGCATGTTTTAATACACGCGGAGTAGACTGGACATCTCGAAGCGAGATTCCTATTCGTCCGTCACCGATGTGACTTGGAGTGACCGACTGAAAGGGGACTGGGCCCAACTAAGTTTGGTTCTCCCAAGGTTTTTTCCCTATTATCTCATGGATGGCTTGCTTAGTTTGGGACACCTGACTTCTAGTTATTATCATCATCTTGACTAAAGAGACCGTCTCTGCATTTGATAAATAAATAGTTTAATCTCGTCATTATACATTACCATCACTCTGTTCTCCTACTTGATAATGTTCAGTACATTGCTACAAAAGCGCTATATAAATAAAAGTGATTGATTGTTTCCTGGCTGGTACAGATGGTGAACAATGAATTAAAAAGGTTCAGAAAGCTTCACAAAAATCCTCCTCAGACATCCCAGACAAATACAAACAGACACCCAGGGGGCGGGCAGTCATCTTTGCTCAGTCAGACGGGGATGGCAACATGCCATGGGGTAGAAAGAGCCCAAACCACCCCCACAAACCACCCTGTGCCCTGTTTTACAACCTGGGGCTCATTCCTGAATTAGCCCCCCACAGGGTAGAAAGATTTAGACAAGAGGACTCAGACAGCTACACACAGACAAGAACACAGTCACATACGCTCACACTGACCTGTGTCATATTACACAAGTGTGCGCACACCATCACATTACAGTATATTCAGTATTCGGTATATGAGTAGTTGACAAATAAAAATTGGACTGTCCTATGGTGTTACATAACAAATTGTCAAAAATAAAAATTAAAAATTAGCACGCAAATGGCATGAGATAAACAAAAATGTATCATGATTCTTAGAGTTACACATAGTAAGAGAAAATGTTAGATTTTATTATCATAATTATTATTATTTTTTTTTACCATGGGACACATTGATATGTTAACTACCCATATCCAGTATACAGTTAGTGTACAACAAGCTCTGCTAACATTTTTGCCACTAAATGTGGTAAGAAAGGTACACAATTACAAAGAAAAGAACAGAAAAGAAAAAGACAAAAATAAAACAATAATAATAATAATAATAATAAAAACACTTATGACAGTGGTATAAAAAAAAAAAAATCACTTTAAATACAAAAAACCCTTGTAAGGTATATATAGTGAATTTCATTTAATCTTTTTTATGTTTATATCACAATCAGGCATAAGGACTACTGATTAGCAAATATTTTCTAGCAGAGTGCAAATTCAGAGGTTATTGAGTATGAATGAAAAAATTTTATTTTTAAATTGTGACAAGGCAGTAAAAATGTTTGGTCCATGTAGACTCCTGTTTTGCTCACTGTATTGATGAGTTTTAACAATGCATGAAAAAACAAAACAAAAATAAATCTATTACTCAAAAGTTTAAGAAAAAAGTTCAACTTAAAAAGAGTTCAACTAAAAGTTCAAGAGCCACAAAACATATATATTCCCTGTGTTTAACTGCCTGTTAAAAACCTCAAGCCAGCAGAAGGGGAAAAATAGTTTTTGTTGTAGATACAGTAGAAGGTGACTTTTTAGACCCACCTGTGTATAATTATGAGATGATGTTTGCATGTCTGAACAAAGGATTTGAAAAATCTGTATGGTAATCTGGAGAATTGTCTCACAAACATTGTAAAATGTAGGATTATCATTTTAATCAAAACCTTTAAAAATAAGAGTATATTTAGATGTATAGTTTAAGTGGAAACAGGGAAGGTAGATACAACAGACATTTTGTGCAAGAGACGTGAAAGCACTTTAAGAATTTTTTTGACAAAAAATGGGTAAAAGAATGCTCTGGAGCAGAGGTGAGAGCTAAGAGCATGTGAAGGAATGTGTTTGTTTGGAAGTATGTATTTTAAGAAAGAATGAATGAAGGACTAATGTGCTGTTAGCAGTTAATTTTCCACTTTCTCACTTACACACCAGCTGTAGATTATTATCAGTACTCAATAACCTTTAATCTATTTTCCAATATAATCACAACAGATAGATCTGGATTGCAAAGATAAGGCATCTGGATAGAGAAAAGGAAAAAGAAACGCTAGAACAGTGGGCAAACAGTGGGACACAACAGGCAAACAGAGGGAAAAAGTTCTGCAGTATAGTCATACTTATCTGAACACTTACACAACAACACTTTCACAGTAATTTAATTTTCTTAATTTCTTTAAAAGAATGCAGCAATTTTCAGTTTAGTGGGATGAATTTATTAAGCACACAATTGAATTTATTCAAGACACCTCATAATTATTATTCTCCTAAAACTCAAGGCATTGATGTTTGCCTTAGACTAAAACATGGCTCCTACACCCCTTTACCTAAATTCACAACTTCTGCAAGTGAATGCCACTTTACTGCTGGCTGCAAAGTCATAGTGGTAGAACATTAGATTTTATTTGTTTTGGTTAAATCTAACTGGCAGTTTTTGGTCTCATTAATCTATTATTTGTTCCAGAGCAAATGGTTTTGGCATAATTTAATCATGTTTATGTAACGTGATGTTGATTGTTCTTTTTGACTGAATTATTTTGCAACTTTTTTAACCAGGTGATTGTATTTTTTTATCATTATTTTTTTTTTTATTGTTAGAATTTCTTTTCTTTAACATAAATTCAATTCAATTCTTGGATCTTTATCTGGATCACTTTAATGCTGTTTTTTTTCTACCCCATTGCTGGGTTGAGCCTGTCAAAACAACCAGCACAGGCATTTTGTGTCTTCTCAGCACCACTAATTTAGTGCACTTCTTCAGTGAAATAAAGGTAGGAGTTGGATAAAGTAAAGCAACCATGATTATTCTTTAGTTTCTGTAATGAAGTGGGTGAATAAAATAACGAAGTATGAAGTATGCTGGAATACGCTGGAAGTGATAAAGGCTCTTTTTTACTCTTTTTATGAACTCTGACACTTTTTTTTTTTGGTTTGCTCTCTTTCTCCTGCCCTTACATTTTAAATATACAATTGAGTAAAACCAGCCCTGTAAGTGTCACAAAGCAAATTCAGCACTTACATTATTGACGTAAATGCAGCACTCTCGCCCATACTCTTTTTTTTCTCCTGTCTGAGACATTCAACTCTGGGTCTTTGCAAACGGTGGGGGGGTTGGGGTACATTAATAAGCAGGGTGGTTTTAGAGGGGGAGGAAGCAAACATAGGTCAACATTGTGGTATTTTTTCAAAGATGCATATCTGCCCTGAACAAATATGCTGTGGAATTAGGAATTAAGCATCCAGCTCAAACAGCATGGGACCAGCTGGATGTTTCTACAGCATTTGCTGTGCTGCATAGCTCCATGGGGGCTTATAATTGAATGGTTTACACTTAGTTACACTTAAAAGAAGATGTGTCTGCTGATAAAAATAACAAAAGCTTACAGATAAACATATGTGAAACACTTCTTAATAACTAATTGAAGGGAAATTAACAGATTAGTAGTTCACACATCTGTAGTTAATTTTCTGCTATATCTAAAAATCTATATATTAAAGTTTTATGATATTCATAGTTATTAGAATTACATTTTAATGAATATTTAATGTTTGTTTTTAAAATGTTTATATCTTCTAATTGACAAATAAATATTATAAATATCTGATGTGTACACATATTTTACTCAGAATAACAGTACAGCAAAGCAAAGAAAAAGGCAAACGCTATCACCATTACCATCATATTTATTATTTTACTCAATAAAACATATACATATATATACAATATGCAGAAAAACAGACAACTGCACTTTACATAGTACTTTAAAAAAATGAAAAGAAACATGGATCTTCACATTGCCATTGAGACCTTCCATCTAACCTTTTTCAGGTTTTCTAGGTCAACTGAAGAATTTTCTTTCCTAAGGAGTACAAGATTGCCTAAAAATTCACATGTGCAATACCAATATTCTGGTTTCTATTTGTTATCCACTTAACATCGAAAGGTTTCCTCTTAGTTCTAAAGCATACCAGCTTTACCAGCTTTGAAGCATCATGGGCATTTAAGATCTGATTGGCTGATGAAAAATTGGTTTTAAAATGAAATATGGAAAACATTGTGAACCTAATATATAGGTTATGAGGAAATCCAACAGAACAGACTAACCAAAGACAGTGGAGAAAGGCCCGGGGAGGGCCAGTGATCAGCTTGAAAAGACATGGCACATCATTGAATTTCTATGAAACATGTTCTAAAAGGACTCCCCTTGATTCCAACAAACCAGCAGGTAGCATGCTTACAAGGACCAAATTTCAAAGCGCGCTTGTATCACTTGATGAAAATGAATTACCTGCCCTGAGGGCGGAGAGGTTATAAGAATAAGGGGCATTTAATAATAAGTAACAATAATTATTCAAAGATTAAAAAAAAAATTTGACCCCCAGAGAGGGAAAAAAAGAGGGTATGAGAGAAGCATAGAATACATAAAAATGTATGAACAGAATAGTCATCAGAATGCGTAAGACGTAAAATAGAATACTGAGGTCTGGATTTAAAAAAAACAGCTGTACTGGTGCACCATACATCTTCCACCCTTTATATACCATCCTACAGTAAGTTCAGTGTGATGATCCTCATGTTTTTTGTGTTTTCTAAAAACAAGAGCACTCACTGTTCTGACAAAGAGACAGATTTTTCCAGATGAAACAGGAAATATTGTTGCTTTTTCTCATCCCGCTATTTAAAAGGTGTTTTTTGTCCTGTTCTGTTCTCTTCAAGTCAACGCAGCTACAAAGGTTCCAAAATGGTTTGAGATGTCCGAGTGAAGGGAACGCCAGGAAGGAACAGGTCCCCCACGTCCCTTTGACTCCCCAAGTTCATCAGTACAGTGGACTGACAGACACTTTAGATGAGAACCCATACCTCCAGTAGTCCCAGAGGATCCGGATCCTCCTGTGGTATTACTTTGAGAGAGGTCTACTTCTGAAGAAAAAGAGGGAAAAAATCAATATATTGAATAACCATTATATTTTTAATTGCAGTCTATGTATTAATGATGTCATGCAGCATTTGATGTCTCGTGACAGACCAATTAAACAAGTATTTTTTTGTTTAGTTTTTTTTGGCCACCACAAAATGTTGTATTGTTTTTGTTTGTCATATGAAAAAACTTTACAGTTTAGTGAAAGCTGTTTGGATGCCAAGCAATAACAAGACATTGTGCCTTTTTTCTGATATTTGAGCCACGAATATTGAGCACGTGGAAATTGTATACTGTCTGCCTATAAGTGCATGCTATAGATTTACAGTATCTTCTTCAATGTGCATGCTTACATTTGTATTCTTCTGGATTGTGTTCTCCAAATGCTTGTTTTAGTTCTGTAACTTCATTCATCATATTGCGTTATGTCTTCAGGAAGGCTGCATGTGCGCACACACACCTTTTTAGAATTGGCCGACCTATGGTGTCAGTGTAGGGAAGCCCTTGTCTTTTGTGGCAGTTGTGTGAGTTGTTGAAAGCGTGTGTTTGAGAAATGTGATCTTAAAATCCATCAAGCCACATGCATTAGCATTTGCTTTTAGACCTATTCACCCCTGTTCAACCATGCAAAACCAGAGTGACCTTTCAGTCAAGAAGTCACAATGCTCTGGGAAAACTGACCTTTGACACTGCTTGACCTAATTTACCTGCATAATGACCCTACCAAAGCATTGACCCGCACGCCAATCCCTGCCCTCATCTTATTGGCTGCACAAAACAAAATCCATACCTAGTTTTATAAGGGATTGTATTCAAAATGTCAATATCAGAAAAGGAGTGATTGCTAAAAAAAGAAATAAAAGTAAATAAATAAATGCCAGTTTCAGAATACTATACATAAATGTTGCACCCAATTCATATTTTTGTTCGGATATTTGCAAAAAATGATACAAAAATAATAATAATATTTATTTAAAACATATTTACAAATAGATAGGGCTGTAATCTAAAAACGATCACATACTTCCTATTCACTATCTGACTAAATGTTTGAAATTATTATTGGTATCTAAACCATTTTCGCCATCAATTTTATCAGTACAAACATCCCAACGAGGTTAGTGGTAAAATGCCAAATCTTTAGGTTAAACATTTTCTCAAAAAATTAAAAAATTGTTAAAAAACGTGTAACAATTATCCTCGCTCTCCCCTTAGGAAAAACACCTTTCCACCCACAGACGCTAACACTAATACACACAGCCATTTTGAGCGACGGGCGCCTGGTCTCGCCCTCGAGCCTGTCTGGACCAGTACTGCGGAAAAAAAAAATGGTAAGGTGTAGGGAAAGGTCAATAACCCGATACCATCCCCCACACCCTAAGGATAGTGGAACAAAAATAAAGGGAAAAGGAATCCAGAGAGGAGGAAAAGACATTAGCGGTAAAAAGAAAAAAAGAAAACTGGAGATATCAAACATAATTTGAACTGGGACATTTTTAAATGTGTGGTAAATAATGACATGCACTCACACACGAAACAAAATTTTTGTATACGGTGTCTTAAATTATTATTATACTACAAAATATAGCTATAAGTTCATATACGCACAGAGGCCCCTCCTCATCTTTACACGCCTGAGGCAATAACAGACAAGAACACACACACACATTTAAGCACACGCACAGTCCTTGTCTTATGTCCTGCAGAGTCTGCCAATAGTCCATGGTAGCTGGGCACAGCATGCTGCACTACGGCCTGGATAGGCAACCAAGCATTCCTGACACACACACACATACACACAAACTGCTCAGCAGCCATCAAACTGCCTGCTGCTACCCCCAATGCACACACACACACACTTACACACACAGGACAAGTGACAACTGTGCAAATCCAAAACATAGACACATGCGTGTACACACACACACACACACACACACACAAATGTATGCATTTAAGAGGCCCCAGTCTCTATAACAAAACACCACAGCCTAGTGTGCAAGCAAAACAAACAGAACTTTCTATGTTAAATCCACACACAACATAATACTATACCAAAAAGAAATGGTGTAGAATTTTCTTTGAAAGAATTTATAAAGAAATTATAATTATAAAGGAATGACCAGTAACACATTGAATTAAGCATTACACTTTCAAGTAGAAAGGCTGAAATGAGATTTACCTTCACAACATGCAAATCTGGTTAATGTTCTTACTTTTGATATTAATAGCAAAAAATATTATAAAATAGATATTTTAAATCTTTAAGATACATTTTAAATTTCAAATCGTTCAACTTTCAGATCTTTCAGTCAACAAATGCATTTTTAGGTGCATCTAAATGTTTCTCTCCCTCTCTGTTTTTTTTTTCTTTCTTTTTTTTTTCCTCCAGAATTACTCCATAACATGAGTATACTCGGCTAAATTCTACCCCACCCCCACATGGTTCCATTTATTTCTGATCAGAAAACAGCCTGTTTTAACAGGTAAATGCACTGCTCCAAAGCCCTTGGAATTCCACAGAAAAGATGATAATTTTGATCTGCATACTGGTCCTTAATTGCTATTCACAAGAGAATTAGCAAAATACTTATATGAAGTTTAAAATCTTAAATTCCCCTGCATGACTCTGTTGGGAGGTTTGAGTTCAGGCAAGCCCAGTCTCTTATTTTCCACTGCTCTTTCTCTTTCTCTCACCCTCCCCCTCCTCAAAAACACATACTCGAGAAACTAATACACATATAAGCAATATGGTAAGTGATTTACTTCAGTCCAGTTTCTACTGTATCTTACTTCTAAGTGGAGGAAATGGCTTAACACTATATACAGAAACTATATTTACAATTATAATACTACATGGTACATCCATAGTATATTAAATATGTTTATTTACATTTATTAATACAATTTATAAATCAATACATTTTCTCAATAATCTGTATTCATTCATTTATACTTTCTTAACAATTGCTCAAACGTGATCAGATATTTTTGTTTCCTTTTCCTTACATTAACAGCACAACAATAATCAATAGACCCTAAGTAGTTTTGCAGTTTAATGTAGTTTTTAATCAGAATACCATTTGCTTTTTATCTCTATTTTTCTCTCTCCTGAAAGTTACCACTTCTGAAGTAACAACTCGTTTTTGTTTTTTTTCTTCAAAATGAATTATGACTGCCAGACAACAAACTGCATCTAAAATGCCACAACTCCCCCTAACTGCCTGGTATAATTTTTACACACACACACACACACACACACACACACACACACACAGATTAAGATAACCTAAATTACAGAATTAAATCAAGCATTTGGAGAACACAATCCAGAAGAATACAAATTCCATAGTTTAAGTTAATATCCTTGCCTCAAATATCAGAAAAAAAGGCACAATGTGTTGTTATTGCTTGGCATCCAAAAAGCTAAATGACAGAATACAATAACATGCACACCAGTTGATGACCAGCTGATTACTCAAAAATATCAGTTTATTAAAAAAACCAGATCATTATCAACTCGTGCAGTTATAAATGCAGCATTGTGACTAAACCACTTCTACTCCAGCTGCACGAGATGAGAACACATTTTTTTTTTATTGTTTTCTGTGTCTGTATGAAAAAGTCAGCTTTTGTGATATATTTCCTTTTTTTTTGTTTACTGCAAGACGTCTGACGCACTAATAATGCATTCCTGTCATGTACCACCCACATGCGCACTTCAATAAGCCGACGAAAAGCGGGATACTGCATTTACATGCCGCGCAAAATCGGAATAAGAGATGTTATGCTCAAGCCATTTATGACCATACTCCGATAAAAGAAAACGGGTTGCCGTGTTTAAATGACCAAGTGCATTTTTGGCTAATTAAGCTAAATCGGCTTAAGAAGGTGAATGGAAATGCAATGAGTCATTCCACAGAACTGAGAAATTAGATTGTATTGGTCTTACAGCTTGGGCAAAAATCACACACTTTTAAAATCATCCTGGGTGTAATTACCATACATATTTAATTGTTAATAATTGTACATCTTATATTAGCCTATATAGCCTATAATATAAGTGCAAATACATTTCTTGTTTGAAACCACTGATAAAGTGATTGGTGAATCTGCGAATACATAAGTTGCAGAGGAAGTCAATAAGAAGCAAACTAGTGACATAATGAGAGCATAGGTTGCCCTGAGCTGTTTTTCCATTTTACACCAAATGTGGCTTTGTTTTGGGTGTTAGGAACTGAATGAAATAAACATTCAGCAAGTAGGGAAAGCAATTAAAATGATTAATTGTTGCAACGTGTCACAAATTAAATCATTAAAGTGTGATAGGTTAGAACTGAACAATTTACATTTTAGAGAAATAAGGATACATTAGGTGTTTAGTGACCTGTCAGCGCAATCCACTTATATATATATGAAGTCATATCTTACTAAAGCTTTTGAGCACATAAGGGACACAAACACAGTCGACATAACTTTGGATTAATTTGCCCTGTCATTTATCATGTCCGCAAATAGTCTATTGGGGGCTATTAGTACCATTTGCAGTACACACTTCAGGAGTTCCATGGGAAATCCTCACCAGTGCATTACTGCAGTATTGACTTATCACTATCAAAAGCACAATATATCCACACTCGCTGCACAAGACATTTGAAAACTTTTCTCTATACATCTCTCTGTTGCTTTATAAATACATACTATTTTTGCAAACTAGTCTGCATAATAGTGATTTAGTTGAAATGTGGAAAATATTTTGTGATCATTTTTAACACTACTACTGCTTTGGTGAATATGAATAATCCTGCAACCCAGTCAAAGATGTCTAATTAAATTTAAAAAGTCTGTGTGAAATGTGTGTGTGTGTGTGTGATGACTGGAAGGACTGTTAATCCATGGATATCCAAGGATATTTTCTCATATAAACAATGTTACATGAAAATAGAAAACTAAAAAATTAAAACACATCATGCAATTATGAATTAATACAATGTCACTCAAACTGTACTTAACGTATTTGTAAAATAGGTAAATAAACTAATGCACTATAAATATTAGTTTAATCTTTTTTTAGCTTTTAGTTTAGTTTAGTTTAGGATTTAGTTTAGTTTAGTTTAGGCATTGTCGCATCACACTACTAGAACTGCCAGCTAAATACATATATATGTGTATATGCACTCTTCTATACATAAATATATGTATACAGTACTTCATAATAATACTTAAAAAAATCAGATTTTATTGTGTCAAAAAAATGAATATGACTGACTGCACCTTGCTACATTAGGATACATTATTGGCCATACCTGGTAGAAATAGCTCTTTTAGTTCACAACTGCACATTTTCACATTATATAGCACAGTGCTATAAATTTTAATATGACTTCAAATGATTTTGAGACTCATAAAATGAATTACTGCATTCTATAAATCCATATTAAGAATCTCTTATAAGCACCTCAGTCATCTAATTAAAATGACTAGAAGCATTCCTATACTTTGAAAGTTAAGTGTTATAAAGTCCTGTAAAATATTATGGTGTGAAAGAAGCTCTTATAGAATTTAACAGTCCCCTTGTGTGCTGGCGTGCAATGCATCCGATGCAATTTCACAAGCCGCAAACACTTTGTAACCCTTCTCTCATCTCTGCTGTCTACGCCACTCAAATGAGAATCTGTCAAGGCTGGTGATTTGTGCTAACTAGCTATCGATCGCACCAGCACAACGTGCGTTTACAGCTCCAGGGCTTGAATGCAAGGAGAATGAAAGAAAGACAGAGAAAAAGGGAGACAAGGAGACTGCAAAATAAGGAGAGCAATGCACAGTTGGTGGAGGGAAGAAAGGAGGGAAATACTAAGACAAAATACGTTTTGCATTTGGTTTACTTTGAGAGCACAGACATATGCGAGACAAATCCATTTGGCTGTGTAGTGGTGGATGTATTTGCTAGTCTATAACAAAAAATAAGCACAGAGACGGGGATGGAGCACTTGACAACACTGAATGTTAAACAATGGACCTTGACTTAAGGTTGCCTTCTCTGAAAGCACCCCCTTGCACCCTCCCACATGCAGTTAGCCAAACAAAGGGGCATATAATGCACACTGGGGGCGAACTATTAACACGTGTGAAAGCCCACTCCGGCTGTGGCGATTCAATTATGCGTGTCCATCCCACTGCCTTTTCAGTGAAGACAATTACCATTTCATATATTGATTAAACTAAAGGACAAGTGCCAAATGAAGGACACACACATTAAATATATGAACTCGTGGTTTACATATTTATGCTGCCTAATGTAAATTATTCTGAAATTATTATTAGAGAGTTGCATAACAGATTTAAAAAAGGGACTTTAAAAGAAAGAATGCATTAGAAAAGGACACTGAAAATTATTGGTATTATTAATAATAATAATAATAATCATCACATTATTATAATTATTGCACAGTTACAGCCTGCAATGATTGTTCCTGTCTTTTGGTTTTACACACAGAACGTGTATATACAAAATAAATGTGTAATTTGATGTTTTATTTCAGATTTATTTATTTATTTATTTTAAGCACAATCCATGATCCCTGATTTTAATAATCAAAGAGTGTGTCTGGACAAAAAAAAGCAATACAAAGAACTTCATAAAAAGAAGTAAAAATTATAAGGCAAGTTTCATTTAATTAATTTACTACGGATAATAATGTCACCACTAGTACTATCAATACTACTACTACTAATAATAAATGAACATAAATTGACTTAAATGGGTTAAGATTATTTTTTTTTGTGATATGTGTTGATAAGAGCTGGATACGAGATGGATTTTTTTCTTTTTTTGGGCCTGTGTCTGTAATTTAATGTATACAATTAAATATGGAAAAATCTGTAAATAAAGTAAATATAATAGCCTAAAGGTACTCTGAGTGCATTTAATAAATAAAGAATAATGACCATTTTGTCTTCTTTTAATTTTTAAGCTTAATAGTATTTAATAGTTATTTTAAAAAATTTGTATAAATGTAAAAACAGAACCCTCACTATCCTTTTTTAACAATTAAAAACTTGAAAAACTAATTTTGCCCTTTATAATCAATGTCACAGAGACAATAAGTAATTTCATTGGTCCTTCTTGAGAATTCAATAATATAAAAGACAGCATTCTTAACATGTATGCCTATGGGTGTATTTGCACGCGTGTGTGTGTGTGTGTGTGTGTGTGTGTGTGTGTGCGATCACACAAGACAGATTTTCGAGATAGTAAAAAGACATTTTAATTGTCTAATAATTTAAAAATGAAAATAGATTAGTTAATAAACAAATTAACTATTGCCACCTCACACAGTTTATGTAAAATTTTACTTTTATAAGTATTAAAAAAATGTGCATTACAGTGAAATTGTAAATATTTACCTTCTTTGATGGTTCCCTGAACTTTATTTTTTTCCCACATAGACTTCTCTTCCTCTGTATCCTCAAGTAGAGACTTATCACTGGGCACGTACCAAGTGGCATGCTGCTCAGCCATGAGTGTGTCTAGATCAATAGTGCCCACAGAGCCCTTCTCTGCATCCGGGCTACAGCTTGTAAGCTCTCCATCTTTATCCTGACCACTGCAGTCACTACCTGTTTTGTTACTTATTACAGCTAATGGCTGTTCTTCTGAAATGCTGAACTGCTGCCGTTGAAGCTGTATCTGAGCCTGCAATATTTCTAATGGGTGAATTTCATCATGGTCAGAGGTGCTAGAAGGTGTACGTATTTGCTCCATGCCCGGGGTATCCGGATGACCCACTCCACTAATGTCATCCGATGCTGAGGTAGTGTGACTGGAGAGGCCCATGCCTTTCACTTTCTGCCCACCTGTAAGTCCACTGTCTCTCTGCAACTTGGGTGAACCTAACACAGGGCTGTGGCCAGGCTTCACAGAGGATGGAGCATCTGAGCTTGAAGAAACATCATCCTCATTGCTGTAATGTGTGCACACATCATCTGTCAAATCCATCCGAGGCGAACAGACTTCAGATTTTGATATGCTCTGGTTGCCACTGTCAAGAGATGATATAAGGTCAGCCTGATCTCCCAGCAGCTGTTCTCCACTTTTTCCCCATGAGGGAGAGGTGTGGGGCTTCTCTTGAGGTGTGTCTGTACTTCTCTCCCCCACACTAGCTGCTGAGGTAACCTGTTGGCCAGGACTTACAACAAGGTTACTGTTGTCGGAGGGGAAAAATATCCCAGGGCTCACATGGCCACTGTCTCTTTTTCTCCTCCCTCTCCCTCTCCCACTGCCTGTTGCTGGCTTCCCCTCACTACAAGGGGTAATGTCCATATTGTAATTTGGGGAGAGGGTGCTGACTTCCCCCTGCAACGTCTGATTTAGACCTGGTGGCTTAGTTTTGCTATTTTCAGAGGGAGGCATTTGCCCACTTTGGGGGACAGTAATGCTTGAGAAATATTCAGTCCCAGCATTCCCAGTGCCATTAACCAAACTGTTATTTAGGTCCTGTTCTGTCTGACTCAGCTTTCGTTTCCCCTCTCCCTGAGTCTTTTTGTTGAATGTCACATTGAGGTTAGGGGCCGCCAGGCTGGCAATCATGTTCTGACAGGCAGTAGAGAGGGCTGCCAGGCAGCTCTGTCCAAAAACATTGTCCTTGCCACTCGTTTTGCTAAAATCCCC
This sequence comes from Enteromius viviparus, assembly GCA_032353835.1. Classification (NCBI taxonomy): domain Eukaryota; kingdom Metazoa; phylum Chordata; class Actinopteri; order Cypriniformes; family Cyprinidae; genus Enteromius; species Enteromius viviparus. Next base: position 5,181,110 of record JAUCNO010001398.1, on the reverse strand, counting down.
TAAGGAGAGTCCCCCAAGTTTGCTGACAGAGGACCGCTGGCTAGGGGGAAAGTCTGATTGGGATGTGAAACTCCCTGTTGAGGTGCTCACCCCTTGAGAGTTACTCAGAGAGGCTCCCTGTTGATTACAGCCTCCGTACGGAAAAGAGGATGGACCACCCATAGGTGGTCCTGGAAAGTCATTAGGGCGCCTTTCTGTTGGAGTGTTTTGTAATCTAACACCTGTACTGGGAGACTGCATCTGTGAAAGGTTTCCCATTCCACTGTTGAACTGTGAGTGGATGTTGGGTGAAAGTAAGGGCTGCACATGGCCCTCTGCTGGTACCCTCAAAGGCTCCTGCATACCCATTCCATTCACACTAGCACTGAACATTATGCCAGGGCCATTTTGCTGCATTTCATGAGCCCCTGCCTCTCCGCTTGTCCCTATTCGATGGCCCAGGACTTCCCCAGGTGGATGTGTCCCAGGAAACCACCCACTCTCCAAAGTCGCATGAGCATTCCGTCCATCAAAATTAACAATCCTCCTACCATTTTCTCTCTCAAAATTTGACTGAGGCATGCCTCCTACTTGGCCCCCATGCACCAGGGGCCCTTGAGAAACATCATTGTGATGACCCAGCTGCTGCCGATTGGGTTGTCTCATCCTCTGCTGCTGACTGCGAGAGGCCATTTGTTTGATCATCATAGCTGCATTTTGTTGCTGCTGCATTGACTGTTGCTCAGACCCTGTAAGCTGCATTGATGGGCCTGATGAAAAACCATCTGTCACAGTGGGGGTAAACTCTCCAGACAGGCCAGGATAGGCTGCTGGAGAGAGATGATTCTCCATTCCAGGCGAGTTATGCATACCACTGTTCCAACTGCTGCAACTCTCCCCACCATGAGCACTATTGGGGAAATCAAACCTGGGCCTCTTAGCCATATTTAAATAAGGAGGATCAAAGTGTTGCAGTCTCTGATTGGAAGGCTGCTGAGGAAGGGGTGGCTGCTGTTGCATGTTGAACACAGGGTCGCCATAACTATTCATCCGTCTGTTCTCTGGTCTGTGAATAGGGTATTCAAACTGATTATGCTGGCCAGGCACCATGACGCCACCCTCCTGCATACTGGCATTAGCAGAACCTGTCTCTGATTGTGGGGGCTGTTGGAGAGATGGTGGGCAAGTGTTCTGTCGGCCAATCAAGCCTGGCTGCTGCTGCATGAGAGGATGCCTGGCACCAGGCTCTATCCCCACTGGTATTTTGCGCCCACCCCCAAAACGTTCAAAGAACACACTGTGCTGGGCTGGGGGTTGCTGCTGTCGAGGGGGGACATGGGGGTGTTCTTTAGAGATGCTCTGCATTCCAGGAGCTCGCGACAATCCTGGGTTTCCAGGAAAGCTGGGCCCTGGCACCTGACGGCCATGCCCAAATTGAGAAAGCTGAGAATCAGATGCAGAGGGTGAGTACACAGACTCTTGAAAATGTCCAGATGAGGGCTCATTAGAATAGTTGTAGTCCAGTTCATCAACACCACCTGATGGGGAAATTCGTCTAGATTCCAGATTGTGACTTTCTGATGAAGATGATGAAGAAGATAGGCCATGGAATGAGGCAGCACGATTAGGTGATTGGTCCAAGGGGAGACATGGGGCTGGGACCGGGAGATTTCCACTAGGGGGTCTGTGGTGCTGAAAATCAGGAATGGAGCCTGTCCTTTGCTGCTGCTGGGACTGCTGCTGAGAGAAGCCATCTGCTGACTGTCCCTCAGAGAGTGGGTCAAAACCCTCTGGGAATCCTTGCTGGACTCCCATACTGCTGTTATAACCCATCATTCTTCCACTGTGCAAACAGGAGGAGCCAGGTTCAGGTCCAAAGTTTCCCCCAAAGTGTTGAGGGTGTTGGTGTGAATGTGTTTGGTGGCTGTGAGGATGATTGTGAGGTTGTTGTGTATTAAAAAATCCATGTATTGAAGGCTGTTGTTGTTGTTGGAGAGTCCCTGCGTGTAATTCAGAATTTCCCTGCTGAAATCCACCATACTGTTCCCCTCCACTCATGCTAATGTTCATCTCAATCACAGGAGACTCATTAAGTGGGTCCATACCACTGTCAACTGTCCCTTGTGGGCCTCTAGCTTGAAAACCTGGGCTCTTGTAATGGGAGTTCATGTTCCCTTTTGACTGGTTAAAGTTTTTTTCTGTGTGATCAAATTTTCTGTTTGTAATCTGTGGACTAAACTGTTCCAGCCCAAACATACTTCCCACAATCAATCCTGTATGACAGCCAGTTTGCCGGACTCTACTGCAATGTCTAGTCTTTTTATATATATATATATATAATTTTTTTTTTTTTTGCTAAATCA
>JAUCNO010001398.1:5140971-5170289 GCA_032353835.1 Enteromius viviparus | reverse complement strand
CACTAAAAGCCTGTCAAATAGCGCCTAATTACTCAACTAAGATATTTATCACACGTGATAGCGGTAATACTGTCACAGACACACAGTGTCAAACACAGGTTCTTGTGTCTAAAAAAAAAATAAACGAGAAAACTTCAAGGGAAAAACGTGTCAGTATATTAGACGTGGGCTTGTTTAGTTAGACGTGACATATTTAGTTCTTAAAGGGACCGTGACAACACTAACCTATAGTAATCATATTTTGTGATAGTATAATCATGGTTAGTAAGGAATATTTTCATATTTTATATGCTTTTATACATTTTACGGCTTGTTATTTTGAAAATGATTAGGCTATAGGCTAACACACCACTTAATGATGTGCATTTTAAGGCACTTCAGTGGATATTTAATGTTACCTATGTTTTGTTAATGTTAAAATTCTTTTAAATATATCAATAAAAAGTGTGAAAGACTTTTACTGTAGAGCTTAATTTACATTTTATTAAATTAAGCAAAATAAAAAAAAAAGCCGTCACATTTAGGCTTGTAGTAAATGATATCTTGCCTAAACTCGGATAACAAAAAGTGTTGGGAAACCAAACCTCTCTCCATTTCGTTGTGTCGTATTTGGTCAGTCACAGATACCATACAGACAGTTCGACCCAATATGACTCAGTTTGTGCAAAGCTAGTTTGGTTGCAATAAGAAAAGCATTTTTTTTATAAATATATAAAAAAAAAAATTTCAGACTTTATATGCTGACCGTGCAACAGAAACATGCAGAGCTCATATTAATTAGTGGAAAACATATCCTTACGTTCAATAATCACATTAATTAATCACAATATGATTTCTGTTATTCTGCCCCCAAATGTAAGACCTCTTAAAATTATAATTATCTAACGCAAGAACTTATACCAATTGTGTTTTTTTTATTTAAAACTTGTTATGGCTGAACTTTTTAGGTACCCATGAGACTCTGGGAAATCTGAAAACAACCATCCTAATTAATCGCTTACCTTATAATAATTGATGAGGTTGAGGTATTGAAGAGTTGATATCACATCCTCTTTCTTGACACTGGTGATCTCACTTATTTCACTGACAGGATCAAAAAAATGCCATAACATTAAAAAAATAACATAACCAACCAAGCAAACAAATCTTGTTAAAAACTTTATTTAAACAGAGCCAATCAAAAGGATTATGGGTACTTTTAGAGGGAAAAAAAGATGATTTTGTATTGAGAAAGCTGTGTTTCATTGTAATATTCTTTAAAAGAATATAAAACAAGTTTATCATTAGATAATCATTATTGTAATAATCATAGGAATCATCAGTTCTAGATACTTTTATCATAAACAGCATAAACTAAAGGCAGCACAACAAATCTTCAAATCATGATGTATGCTTACAATTGATTAGATTGCTGGCTTTTTTCCCTTACAGTAATGAAAATCGGGGGTGGGTGTAGAAGTGTTTCCACAATACTACAATTCCTATGTTTCTAAGATGTCTTGAAAAATAAACGTTATCCAATATTATTTTCAATACTTCAAAAATGAGCAAAAATCTAACTTAATTATTGAATCCTAATTTGTTTTTAGTTTACAAGATTGAAATGACTGAAATGAAATGAATAAATTATGTGAATATAAATGCATAATGTTTGCATACTGCACTCCCAAATGCATGTTAAAACAAAGTTAAGCAAATGCAGAGACACTGGCAACACCGGATCACACACCAAACAAATGTAAAAATACAGTTGATTATATGCTAAAAATTATTAATGTACAAAAATGATTAACATTATTTATGGTAAAAAAAAAAAGAAAAAAGTGAGAATAAAATTCACCCATATTTTTGGCATAATGAGAAGTTATGGCACATACTTGATTGTGATCTGTGGCCGTTCTCCATTCTCTGATTTCAGGTTCATGAGGATCTCCAGAATTGTCTGAGACCAGTAGGAGCGGTAGGAGAGCAGACCCAGATCAGACAGAGGCTTCTCTGGAGTACCCGTCTTTCCTTCCACTTTTGAGAGCTCATAACCTGACAGAGATAACCCATAAACAAACAGTCAAGTATTACTCTATTAAAAAGGTTTGCTTATACTGCCTACTGAATATTCTGAGCAAACAATAACTGTAAAGTAAAAGATAATAATAAAAAAAGTTTATTTTTTGATTCTATGCATCTCAAAAAAATCTAATAACTGCATGGTTACTCACTAAACTCAATTAGTAGTTTGCCATAGCCTCTTCTCTGGTAAGGTGGTAAAGTTAAAATGCACGCCACATTATAGTCTTCTGTTGATTCCTTTTCCTTTAATTGGAGGAAAACACAGATATTAGCACAATTAGCAAAAAGGGGACTAGACAAAATGTAAAACACTTAAAACACAGCATCAGTGCTCTAATGCAAGCAGATCTGTAGTTTACCTTGGAGAAGTAGCCAACTATGTGGAAACCCTTTGAGTCATACTCTGTCATAACATAGAAGAGGAAAGGATCTGTATCGTAGTACAGGGTCTTGTGGTCCAGGAAGCATTTGGCCAATAAACACAAATTTTGGGAATATGTCTGTGTGTTGGGAGGGTGGAATTAAGAAAATAAAATTAGGTCAAATGTATTTCTACAAACACATGCTTTACAATCCAATATTTGCTACAGTAAAGTGTTTATTAGTAGCATCTGTCTGATCGCTCAGTTTTAAATATCAGTTATTACGAACTAAAGGTTACCCACCTTGTTTTTCCTGCCATCTATTTCAAAAAAGGATATAGTTCCTTTGCGATAGATCTCATTTCCAGGCGGGTGTCGAAGGTTGCATTTTGTCTGTAAATGTTATAAATAGGGGAGAATTATATACGGGCATGTGTATGTGTCAAGCTAAATGCACAATGCAAAACTTTTTGTTTTTTTATTTGTCTGGGCTCAGTTGCTTGCCAACGGAATGTAATGTAGCTGGCAAGTTAAAACAGAAATCAGCAAAACAATGAAACTGGTTTTAAAAAGCACACACATATATAATTCAAAATCCAAGCTTTAAAAAATTTAATATAAATACAGAATTTAAATCAGAGGAAAAAGCTTTTGCGGTTTTACTGATTGGAATCGTCTCATTAGACAATTTAATTATTATACCTGTAACCAAATCAGCTAAATAAAGCATGAACACATCGCCAGATACAAGTAGACCTTGACAGATTGAAAGAATAGCTTGACCTGCACAAATAAAAGACATGAGCAATTCAAAGACAGTACAGGCTATAAATCATCTTTCTCGTCTCCAGCCTATTTTTTCTACTGTACCCTTTAAGTTATATGCCTCAAAAATATAACAGGATCAAAACAAAATTTGAGATTTTACTGAGATGGAAATGATCCCCCTTTTTCACTACATGGCACAGCACGGCTCATTTTTAGGTTGTTTACCACAAGGTATAGTACTTTTTTTCAGTACCACCTCGGCTGAGGTTCGACGTGAACCGTACCATTACCAAAATGTGACATGTAAACCCTGCTGATCACTGAATAGCTGAAGCGAATCGCAACTATTGAACTTACGACACAAGATTCGCTAGATTTAAATCAGCATGGCCAGTAAAGGATCAGACGCAACTTTAGTTCAAACGAAGGCACTTTCATGTCTGTTGAGGAAGAGCAGATGTTCCTCTCGATAACAGTCGAGGAGCAGATCCAGCAAGAGTTTGATGGAGTGACGCAGAATGGATAAGTGTTTGAAAATTGTTTGTTTGTGTTGCATTTATGGTGATGTCACGGCAACCAAAATGACATGTATAATCTGGTACTATACTGCAGTGGAAATGCAAACTGAGCCGAACAGAGTTGTCTCAAGCCTTAATGACCCGAGATGTACCACGAAGTGGAAAAGCAATATTAAAAAATGATGCTGGAAGTGTGTTTGTTATTTTATTTAGTCCAAAAACAGCTCTTACCAGGTGCCTCTGTAGACACTTGAGGCTCTTGAGGTATTTAAGACAGAATTCACAAAGGTAGAGGATGGGGAGGGTGGTGAGCTCCTGTGGGTATGGAGAGAAGTACCACGGCTTTAGCCTGTGCCGGCCAAGTTCAATACAGTCTATGTTCTTCATTCTAGTGACGATGTCATCGTGACTACGATCAGACACCAAACTACCAGTCATGCGAGGGGCAGAGGGGATGCCATCAGAACTGTCCTGGGAATCCTGAGAGCAAAAGAGAAGAATTAGAGTGCATCTAACAACAGTAACAAAGGTAAGTGGATGTCATACGCAATTAAAAAACAAAACAAAACTGACTCTAAACTTTGTTATATGGCTAGGGAAAGTGGTTACACTCATATTTACATTTCTGTAAATACCAGGAATTTTATTTATACATCTTTTATTACCCATTTATTATCACCCAATTACCTAAAACCCACTCTTGCATTTACCATTGGCTTTGTAACTAAATTTCAATTGCTTGAGCTTCACATTTTTTGTCTAAAAGCCCTATACCTCCACTTTTACAGACACACAATAAAAACAATGGGAAGTAAAGAGCCGGACCTCTCCTGGTGGCAAAAAGACGGTGGAGCAGCGAGGGTTGTTATTCTGGAACACCTTTACCATCTAACAGAAAAACACAAGTGGATGCAAAGCTTTGGGACATTTTACTTGAGAGTGGAAGAAAACAGGTAATATGAAAAAAAAATCAGCTAATTATGAACAGGGAATACAAAACATTTTACATGTTTGATGGTTAAAAGACAATGTGACTTTCTTTAGGGAAAATTTGGTTTGAAAAGGATTTATGTAATGTTTAATTTATAAATGTCTTGAGTGTTAATCAAAAAATGGGATTCAATTATTTTTTTGTTACATTTTTTAAAAGGGTGCATCGTGCTGTAGCAAGAAAACATCTTTAAATCAAGTTGAAGAGCCTACCTCGTCTGTCCCTCCACAAATTTTCCTTTTTCTCCCTGGCTGAGAAGGAATAAGACGACGTGTTGTGCCATTCTTCCAGAAGAAAAAAACAAAGGGGCAATCTCTTAACTCTGTATTGATGTCCTTATATTAATTTCCTTATGTGACAGATTTAACTAGCAGAGTTTCAATAATTTGAAATAATTTTTTAGTTTTTACTGTGGTGAGAGACGTGAGCTGCTCGTGTTCTTCTCTGGATTTAATGCTGAAGGAGGGGTCCCTCATGACTGGGAAGACCGAGGCCTGACTTGCCTCTGCAGAACTTGGAAGAGAAGGTACTGGAGTCGCTGCAGTAACTTGTGTTGCCAAAGAGACAGATTCAGCTTTTCTCTTCTGAAAGAGCAAGCAGAAAGACAGATAACATTTTCTCAGCATTGATTTTTTTCCTTTTCACATTTCTAAATATAGTGGTGTTGGCCTATGCAAAACACGCTATGCTAGGGTGTTGTAGGTGGTTGGAAGGGTGCTTGTTCTCTATGTCATGATAAGTGTGTTTCAGCATGTTGCTACATTATTCAAGATTTCTTAGTGGCCCATATCAAAAGCTCCCACAGCAAGTCTACTTGACATTCTGACCCTTAGATATGACTTGGGTATCTCCTTCGGTCTATCAGAATTTTCTCACCAATTTTATAAACGTGCCTTTAAAAACTATTTTAATTTTACACTTGTGAACTTATAGTACACCTCTACTCTACTGCTTGAGGGATCATTCATGGTCACAAAAATGTGGGGCAAGTTAAGCACAGAAGTTTACAATGTGTTTATGGGTTTGTTCAAATACCTAACCCTTACTCAAATTAGTAACAGTAATTACCACTGATGAGCAATAATAATAAAATGAATGTACTCTCTAGCCACTTACCTCACATTAAAAAACAGGTTGCAAAGAGTCATGATTGTGTAATGAGTGATGAGAATATATTAAGACAAACATGAAAAATGCGTTCATATTTACTATCAGTCTAAAACACGAGTTTAAAATGTTTTTTGAAACATTTTTGAAAGATATTTTTTATTATATTAAAAAATGTAATTCATTCTTGTGATGCAAATACTGATTTTCAGCAGCCATCAGCTTATTCAGCAAGGATGCATAAAATGTATTGAAAATGTATTTTTTTAGATATATATTTCAAATAGTGTTCTAAAAAAACAAGTGTTTATGCTTGTATGTATGTATGTATGTATGTTTGTGTCTTTTATTATCATTACTATTATTATTAATTCATTTATTTATTTTTACAAAGTGACAATAACTAAGCACTAAATAAGCATATTACAATGATTTTTGAAGGATTACGCAACACTGAAGACTTTGCCCTCAAATATAGTCAAATCAGAAGTTTTTTTTTAGGACTGAGAAAAAAAGAAAGAAAGAAAAAACAGATGCTATGACTACATCTTACTGTGTAGCATGGCAGCTGTTAAGAATATCATAATATATTAAAATTACCAACCACCCCAAAATGGAAATTGTCATAATTTACAACATTTACCCTTATGTTGTTTCAAACCTTTAAGACATACTTTCTTCTGTGAAAGATATATTGAAAAAAGTTTCATAAAATAAATAAATTAATTAATTAAAACTGCTGACTTTCTCTGTATATGAAAAAAAGAGCATAAGGGTAAATAAGTGATAACAGAATTTTCATTTCTTGGTAAAGTAATTCTATAAAAGTGCTAAAATTATCATGACATAAATTTTCACGCTGCTTGCCAATCGACAATATAAACTGAGATGAGGCAACACTTGCATCCCTCACACTTGTAGCAAAGTGTGATACAGGAAAGTTTTTTCAGCCCATTGATTAAAAGCTCTTTCTTGACAGATTAACTTCTATTAGTGTACAATGGGCAGGTTTGTCTGTACCGGTGAGGGGAGGGTTTTGCCTCTTGAAGGAGCTGAAGCAGACTGAACGTTGAGATCTAGACTCTTCCTCTGAATTTGAACAGAAAGGAAGAGAGGTCGGTAAAGGTTTACATGGCACGTAAACAACTCTTTGTGACACAACGTTTTAAAAGGAAGGTCAATCAGGTGGGGATGTGTAACATAGATCAAATAAACTCTAAATGTTGTGGGCAGATTTCAAATAACCAAGAAACAACATCGTACCACATCTCTCTCTGGGGAGCTGGGGCGGGATCCCGGCAGGCCATTCTTTGTTGGAGTCTTTGCCTCCTTTTTGGGAAACTGGAGCTTCTTCAAGTCCAGCCGGTCCGGAGTAACCCATTCATCCAGTCGCTTATTGACTGTCCAAAAAAAAAAAAAACACACACACATTTTTTAGCAAAAAGATTAATAAAACTTACATCAAACTGATTCGTGTTTGAAAAATTAAACTGTATATGTCAGAACAACTAAAGTAAATCAAGGCAAATGGTTAATACTCACAGTCAATATAGTGGACGTAATAAAGCTTTCTCCCAGGAAGATCTTTAACACTGAGAATTTCAGCCAATGCTTTAAAAAAATAAAATGAAAAATACAAATTCAGACAACTGAAAGCAGATACACTCATATCAAGAAAAGGAATTTAGATTTTCAAGTTTCACTTATCCAGACAGTGGTCAGTTGAATTAACTACTTAGTCTACTCTTAAAAGTTAGTGATGTATTTTTTTCCCTTCTGGACTAAATAAATATGTAAAACCAGTTAGATAAAAAAACTAAAAATAAAAAAGTAAGAGATGTTCCCTTGGTCAATGTAGTAAACATTTGAAAGGTTCATCAACCTAAGAAAATAACGCATTTTGGTAACAGGTTCTGATCCACTTCAAATGTTGACTACAGTAGTTCTTAAGATATCTAACAGTCAAGATAGTCTTAGCATAACAGGTTATATTTACACAACTGTTAATGGCTAGGACCAGTTCAAAATAATGTGACTCCAAAGGTAGGTTTTTGCTTAATTAGGATCTAAAGATATAAGCTATAACGTAATAAGAAATAATAATTAAGCAATAATTAAAAAATAATTAAACAATAATTACCATAGTGCAATAATGGTATTTTTATGTACCATTTAAGTTTTAATGTAATTTTAAGTATCTCGGGACAATAACACATAACTTAACCTAACGTTCCTTTAAATCGTCATCACTGTAACGTAACACCACATGTTTTATAACAGGTAATTTTAATCCGAACACGATTAACGTAAGAAAATAGACTCTAATGAAAATTGATCGGAAGAAAGATTTTAATTTAAACTTAAGTGGCATTATCAGAGTACAGCCACTAGTCTTTTGTTTACATTCGATACAGAGCTCTCTGGCTGATACTTACGCCACTCGTCTTCATGTTCTTGATTTTTCCGCAGCACTGGAAGCCGGCAGCCTTCAATGATTTCAACCTATGGGGAGATAATGCCGTTATAAACCAAGACGCCGAACGCTTATAGACCGAATATGTTTTACAACTGCATTTGCACTACATAAATCCACACAGGCTGAGAGCATCTTACCGAGGAGTCCGCCATCTTAATCACAAAACGCCTCCCGTGCACAGAATTGTGGGTAAACAAAAAGAACGACGGCTTGTTGCTCTAGGGGGCGCTTATGAGCTTTTTAAAATAAAAACATAAAAAAGAAGCTGTAAAAGCTCTGCCTAGTTCTTTGTACGTGGGTTACTGTATCTGAATGTATGTAACTGTTGACGATTTGACTCAATTCTGCATTATTCCTTTTTGTGAAACTCTTTTTCACAGAATTGCTGTCATCATTACAGTAGCAGGTACGTATATATCTGTAATGTTTTTTTCAGGTGCAGCTCATACGTCTGTAGTCTGATTTCAAATTTATCAATGTGTACTGATGACAGCGTTAGCCTACTTAAATATTTAAGTTAGTAAACGCTTTTTACCTTTAGTAAAATTAATTGAAATGTGGGTGGGGGGAGTCACTAGTGTTCTTTTTCCAATGTTGGTCAATAGGTGTTTTTTTTTTAATAAACACATTTAATTACAGGATTCCTGTAGAATGTCCCATGAGTCATTTCAAAAATTGTTTTGATTGACAGCTATAACTGTAGCAATAGACTGGATCAAGACATCAGACATCTATGTGAAAATAAACCTGTGGATGAAGTACACCTATTAGTGTAAATGCCGACTAACTTAGGCTTTAGACTCACTTAAATTTTCCTTCAGCACTGAATGTTGAATCGGTGTGTTTCAAGAAATCTAAATTGTTTTTGTGTTAACACCTAATCACACAAAGTTTTCTATTGCTGTGTCTTAGATGAGGATCAGAAAAACATTTTATTGACAGAAAATCATTGGCGAAAGCTAGTTAATTTCAAGGGGTTCACAAACCTACTGTGTATATAATGGTATGATGATATTAAAAGGAGACAGGAAAATAAAAGTGTATTTATTTTTAGGATGTATTGGAATTGGTAATGAAATAGATAATGAAATAATTACTTATTTTTGCAATTTAAGAGTTAAAGAGCATCATGTGCACTAAATAATGCACAGGATGTTCCTGCACGTACTCTGCGATACGCAATTCTTGTGAAACTTGCACTGTGGTTTCCTGCTCTAAATGATGTCACCACAATGTACCCTTTTTAACACTTGAGTTGCAAGTCAAACATTGTTAACGTTGCTTGGCAATGCTGTATTTAACAGAATGGACCTTTATACATATATTAATACAGCAACCCAAATGCTTGAACTTTGAATTTAAGAACAATAAAGAGCAAACACTAAAAGGAAGATGCAGAAGAATTAAAGCAAAAGTCTGACCAGGTTTTACAGTGAAATTTAATAACTACAACATATGGTGCTTACACACACACTCTGATTTTCCTGAGTTAGATTTGTTTCCGAGGTCAACATAATTTGTTGACCCTGGAACAACATTTTAATCAAAAATGTAATCTTGACCATATCTCTACACCTACAGTAAACCTATCCTTACCCATAAGGAATCCCTAAAATGATAGAGTAAATGATAGATGAATAACACTGATGTACAGGCACCATACACTGATTGTAAGCCTAATTTTCACAAAAACTATAAACTGGTTCTTCAAATCTGATTGGTTAATCACAATGTTGTTCCTGGGTCCATAAAGATGTTGATCCAAGAACATCTCGCTCTCAGTAAAACCAGGTGTTTACAGTAAAATTGTAAATAACCTACAATAAGAATGCTCCAAGCCAATTAAAACAAAGACAGAGAAACATCACAAAATGAAACACTTCAGGTCTCACAAACCTGTTAAGACACAATAGTGTTTTTTAAGGGAATGGCCATATCTGTATTTGTATTTATTTATTTATTTGATTTTTGTCAGATGTTATTATCTTCAGTCCTTAAGTACACAGATCCCTCATAGAGCTTCATGGCCGCCTGTCAGTTTGTGAAACAGCTCTTCATTCAGGGTGTCACTCTGCTCCCGACCTCGAGTGGACATGAAGATGTAGCCACCGATGTACTCATGGACAATCTTACAATCTGCTGTCACACAGCTGAAGGCAATATTCACATTGCCATCAAACTCAATGGCAACCTGGTAAAGGTCATAAAGGGCAGGAATTTATTATTTTACACCATGATATTTCTATTACATAAGAGCTTGGAAAAACTGACAAATTGCATTGGTATAGATATGTATAAAGCCAGGTTACCTGTTTGATGTCCCAGTTGACATTCCATTGTCTCATGGTGTTGTATCTCCAGGTTTTTACAACATCTCCAACACTCAGGTCAATGCGGATTAAACGATTATTGGCAATACCAAGCACCTCATCCTTACGGCAACCCTTAAACCTTATGTAGACAAAAAATATGTTTTTTTTATGATTTCACTTATAATGTGATATCATCGTGGTTAAATTATGTCATACTGTATTTTCAGTTCACACTGAAAATTCCAAAAGGAAAATTGCACTTGAAATGCCAGGAAAATGTACCTAAGTATGAAATGTTGGACACTTCATGCACTCAACTGTTGCAAGCGGGCTATTACACTTGAAGATGCACAAAATAACCTTTACAAATTCATGCAAAACATGGTTGGGGTATATGTTTTTATAAAATCTGTATAAAAAGTACACAGAAATGTTGTAAGTGCGTAGTGAATAGTGTATCTTTTGTGGTGTAATTTATTTTATTTGTTTCTGTTTCCTTTGTTGCCTTGGTTTCTCCTGCTGTTTATTTCTTGTCATGGATACAAATTGTTATTGTCAGTGTGTCTCCACTTGTATAGCCTTCTATTTCTGTTATTCCGATCTGAGTACTCTTAAACAAAATATACATCATTCACACATGCACATAAAATTAAAAATAAGAAGTTTTGAAACAAATTGAAAAATTGAAAGAGGAACAATTTAGTGAAAAAGAGAGACCAAAACTAAGTTCAAGAGAAGCTCAAGCATTGAAAGCTTAAAAAAAGCATGTTATATGGGTCATTCTGTCTACGGGTTATAACGTATCTAAAATAGTCACATATTTATAAGTAATTATAAATAAAATGTTAGTGGAAAAAAAATAGTGGAAAAGTAGGCCCAATACACACACACACACACACACACACACATACGTGCTTCATGTGTTTTAGTTTTCATTTTGTCCTCCACCTGTGTTGTGCCTCATTTTTAACTCCGCCCTCTTCATCAGTGTTCATCCATCCCTTCGTTTTTCCCCAGGTGTCCCATATTATAGTTTGATTATATCTGTATTTAAATCATGCCTGCTGTTTAGTTTGTCGTGTTCTGTTAACGTTGATGTTGCCCTCCGTGTGTGCTCCGCATTGCTGTCTGTGTTTTCCTTTTGTTTTCTGTTCCTGGAGTTCCTTATTAAATGTTCACGTATTGAACTTGAATCTAGTCTCCGTGCCCTTTCTGCTCGCTAAGGAAGCGAGAGTACGACACCACCGCACCGCATCATGACAATCATATGCTTTATCCATTTTATTTTCATAATTATTATTGTTGGGCTTTTGTTTTAAATTATTATAAAAGTAATATGATCCATAAATAAACTTTTGAATCAATATATAAAACTTTCCACTTTAAAGTTTGAGAAATTGGTGTATGACACCCCTACAGGGCTCTGCCTACAGAGAAATTTTACTGCACTCACTTGACTACAATATAAGAGAGGCCAAAGTCAGGTAGAGCCTGCCAGATCTGAAGGAACTTCTGAATGGCATCTGTTAATGAGAGCTGGGCTACGTTCTGATAGGCCTCCAGGATCTTCGGCGAGAGCTAAACAGTTAGAGGGAAAGAGATACCAAAATAAACAAAATCTTAAATCCATTCACACATGCATATACAATAAAAATGTTTAAAACATTTGAAAATTGAAAGAGGGCCAATTTGAGTTAAAGAGAGACCAAAACTAAGTTCAAGTGAAACAAAAAGCACTGAAGATTACATGTAATATAAGGGTTGCACTTTACTTACATGTAATATTATAGTCTACTTTAGACATTCTACTAATAATACCAATACTAATATACTAATACTAATACAATACTAACAAAACCCAAATTAGAGTCATATTAGACACTGGCAACACTTTATTTTAAGGTCAAAATTTTACTATTAAGCAGCAGCTAGTTAGCAAAGTTACCGATTGCAAAGTTACTGATTGTTGTTAGACTGTCTGTCAATGGGACTATTAAAACAAAGTATTAGCTGATAGTAAGGGTACTAGTTTGTATGTAGTTTCAAAGTAACTTATAGTTAGTGGAACAGTGTTATGGATAATGTAGATCAAACATGTATTCTAAATGTGGTACCTGCTTGGGTTTGTACTTCTTCTGGTAGCGTGGAGAGACGAGGCTGTGTGTATTGATACTTTCATCTGTCTGAGCTGTGTTATTACTTGGTGTGGTTTTCTGCATGGCCAAAAATGACTGGATACTCTGCACCTCACTAGAGAATGAGCTGTCAGCTAAAGTCTTGCCCTTCGAAGCCAAACGACATGCTGCCATCCATCGGCTGTACTGCTGCTCCTAAAATAAAACAGAAAGCGTTTTTCTTTAGTTGCATGAAGCATAGATATGGCGGCAAATATATGCCATAATCTAATCCTCACGCGTGCATGCTATGCCAACTTTGTTATGTTATCTATAGGTTCGTATAGATTTTTATTTAACTGTTCTCTGATTTCGAAGTTGCAGTGATAAGAGTCTTCATGTCATCTCTCCCTCAACAGGTGTAATTTACGTTTTGAGAGTTGAAACTTCGCTCTATACCATACTTATTTAGCCATGATCACTATACAGTTCTGATCGCGCTTAACACCCGTCACCCCTGAATCATCACGTCTGTATGCGGCTGTGACATCAACATCAGCACCAGTAGTCTCTGCAGTGTGTATGTGTTTAGTAATGTTGTGATGACTGATTGGATGCGGCATGCAAACTTGGGCTTGTATGTTAACTAATTAGTCTATATAATTATGTTTGAAAACTGCCAAAATGACCCAAACCCACCCAAATTTGGTCCACTCGCCAAAGTCAATATTTACCCGCACCAACAAATTGAAAACCGCCCAATTGGTATTGGACGCCTGTTATTAGATGATTTATACTTGACTTTAGACATGGCATATCGTAATTACACACACACATACACACATATACAGTACAGGCCAAAAGTTTGGACACACCTTCTCATTCAATGTGTTTTCTTTATTTTCCTGACCATTTATATTGGTAGATTCTCACTGAAGGCATCAAAACTATGAATGAACACATGAAGTTTTGTACTTAACAAAAATAGGTAAAATAACTGAAAACATCTTTATTTTATTTTATTCAAAATGGCCACCCTTTGCTCTGATTACTGCTTTGCACACTCTTGGCATTCTCTCGATGAGCTTCAAGAGGTAGTCACCTGAAAAGGTTTTCCAACAGTCTTGAAGGAGTTTCCAGAGGTGTTTAGCACTTGTTGGCCCCTTTGCCTTCATTCTACGGTCCAGCTTACCCCAAACCATCTCGATTGGGTTCAGGTTCGGTGACTGTGGAGGACAGCTCATCTGCCACAGCACTCCATCACTCTCCTTCTTGGTCAAATAGCCGTTACACTAGCCCTTACACAGTAGCCCTTACTGGAGGTGTGTTTGGGGTCTTTGTCCTATTGAACAATAAATGATCGTCCAACTAACCAGATGGGATGGCATGTTGCTGCAGGATGCTGTGGTATCCATGCTGGTTCTGTGTGCCTTCAATTTCGAATAAATCCCCAACAGTGTCACCAGCAAAACACCCCCACACCATCACACCTCCTCCTCCACGCTTCACAGGGGGAACCAGGCATGTGGAATCCATCCATTCACTTTTTCTGCGTCTCACGAACTTTTCTTCAGAAGCAGAGGTTACTCTTGGTCTTCCTTTCCTGGGTCGGTCCTCATGTGTGCCAGTTTCGTTGTAGTGTTTGATGGTTTTTGCGACTCCACTTGAGACACAATTAAAGTTTTTGCAATTTTCCAGACTTACTGACCTTCATTTCTTAAAGTAATGATGGCCACTCATTTTTCTGTAGTTAACTGATTGGTTCTTGCCATAATATAAATTTTAACAGTTGTCCAATAGGGCTGTCGGCTGTGTAGTAAACTGACTTCTGCACAACACAACTGATGGCCCCAACCCCTTTGATAAAGCAGGAAATTCCACTAATTAACCCTGATAAGGCACACCTGTGAAGTGAAAACCATTTCAGGTGACTACTGCTCTGTCCGAAATCGCATACTTCCCTACTATATAGTACGCGAGGCGAGTAGTATGTCCGAATTCATAGCATTCGAAATTCAGTAGGCTAGGAGTACCCGGATGACCTACTACTTCCGGCCGAATTCTGTAGTAAGTATACCATGGACACTTTCCTATCCCATAAGGCTCCGGGAGAGGAGGTGTCAGATTTGAAAAATGACGGAAAGTGGAGACGCATCTCATTTTAAGTGTAAGCACCTCAGGAACAAAAATGTTGTTTGTTTTGATTAAAATGGCATATCATGCGTGCGCAAGAGTTCGAAATAAGCTCACGGTCCCAGTTTCTTCGCGTGTAGATCTGTTTTCCTCTTGCAGAAATGATGTACCGCGCGAGCCAGCCTCAGTGGTGTGCTCGGTTATTGATGGCATAGATTAGACTATGATAGACAATGTACTGTTGTCCAGTTTTGGTGAACCTGCATTACTCACTGTACAGACCTGGTTCTACAAGGGTGCTAAGGACATTTTCTGTGGTCAGCCAATCACATTTCTTATATTTGCTTCTATAGCATTTATTATGTGTTAAATTAAATTATCATCCAGCTGAGAAATGTCTCTAATAAAGAGACTACATCCAAAATTCCTGGCATATTGGAAATATTTAACATTGCTGGTGTTTTTAATTTAATGTAACAAAGCCATTAGGATCAGTGGTCTACGATGGACTTAGGATTTCTCAGACGCTTAAATGCACTGAAAATGTCAAGATTTTTTTTTTACAGAATACAGAATGTTTTATATATTTTCTGTTAGATAAAGTGATAAAAACAAGTTTCGAAAAATGTTTACTTCTTACTTGTCAACGACACAACATGTGGCTAAGGATGGTGTCTCATACTTGGAATGTGTGCTCTGCATTTAACCCATCCTAGTGCACACACACAGCGAGTAGGGAACAAACACGCACACACAGTGAACACACATCCAGAGCACTAGACAGCCAATGCTATGGTACCCCATAATGTATGTTACAGTACCTGGCGGAATCCACTTGTTTTATTTAAGTTGTATTGTACATAATTTACATACCTGCAGCTTTTCAGAAAATGTTTGTAGTTTACAACGGAGGAGGTAAATTGCCCTCAAAGCACCATTGTCATGTAAATGAACTGCTAAATGTATGTGAAGCGTTACTGTTATTGGCTCATTAGGTCTAAATTTGTCTACATGTTTACTGTTGTCAGTTGAGCTGTTAGACAGATAATCTTTAACTTACATGCTCACAGCGCAAGTACACCTCATTCATGCCCTCTGGCCCGGGTATCAGCAGCCTGATACAAAACTTCTGTCCAGCGACACTCACATCAGGGGACACCTCGCAACCTGCGATGATGAAAAAGCTGTTGTGTACCTGTGTGATGTGTATATACACATTTTAAGATCATGAGTGTGTGATCACCTTTAAGGTTCATTTGTTGAATTGGTTCTTTAGAACTCTCCTCTTTACTCTTATAGTAGGAGATTGTTGTGTCCTTAAATGTAAACCAGTATTGTTTATATCCTTTCAGTGTAAGCCTCTTCGGTCTGAAAAAAAGGTGAAACCACAAGCATATTATTTGTAAAAGTCAGGTTTACAGTGGTGGTCAAAATGATAAGAACACTAATATTTTCACCAGCTAAAAATTGTATTAAGTCAGTTATTACTGTGTGTAATTAATTGTTGCCAATAATTACCATTAATAATCCAGTGAAATTTTTGTCAGTGCTTCACACAGAGATCTGATCTCATCATCAACCATTATGTCTTGAACTTCTCATGAATAATCACAAATACAATTATAATCCACTATTATATTTACATATTTGTGATTATAACTTAAAAGTATGACTATTTATAACACACAGTGAACACCATAATAAATCTGCTTCATTTATAATGGACTATGTCATATCTTGACATTGTTTATTTAAGATCTACACAGTAACTTACAACATCTTGTGAGTGGTTAGGTGCTGATTGTTATTTGAGTGTTTCCTGTGAGGCTAATGTTAAGGCTTATGTGAGTTAGCTAGTGCTTTCAACTAAAAAAAATGACATGTAGTTGCAGAGTTACTTATCAACAGAAAACAAATCTAACCAAATATGTCATATTACACATTCATCTGATCTGATATCTGATTTTATGGCTGTTTGAAAAAAAAAATTGTATTTTATTATTATTAATAATACCTGATTATTAAGTGGTATTTGTCAGCTTTAAGTAAAGTAAAATGGCAAGATATGAGACTTACAATGCATTATATCAATCCGTTATATATTATATATATGTTACTATATAATCCATTCTGATCATGTTTATTGTGTGTTATAAATTAGCATACTCTTTAAAGCTATAACCAAAAATAAGTAAATATAATAACAAATTACAACTGCTCTTACTGTATGAATAGGCCTATTCATGACATGATACAACATATTATAAGTTGAATTGAGGTATTTATGTGGCAGGTGAGCTGGGATTTGTGTCTTACCTGAATATTTTTAAGTAGTCATGTAATTCTGGTGCCGTCATTGTTTCCTGTGTAGACACTTGAGATGTTAGATATACAAACCGCTCATAGTTCACCAAAACTGTGATTTTGGGCTGTTTTGAAACACCTACAGTAGTATATGAAGCTCTGTAATGCTACTGTATCATATTTGATATACAAAATTATGATCAAGGTACATTTTATATTCTTACACTAATATATTTTATTTATTTATTAAATGAAAAAATAAGTTTCAAGATGAGCACATACTGGACTGAAGCATGCATTTTCTTTTAGAAAAATCATAATAAAATGTATAAAATATGATACTTCAGTGTTTAGAGGAACTTTTGTTTGTACATCTCTCAATTAATACATCAATATAGTGTATTAAATATCTTGCATCATTAAATATCATCCTATCATCAGGTCTCTCAATAAAGTTTATGTTCAGTATCTTTCTGCTTCTGGGTCATATCTTACTAAAACTGATTTTACATTATAGACCAGGCCCTGCTCCAGATAGGAGATGCAGGTTGGGCGAAGTGATATTCCAGGTGGGCCGGGGCAATGAAGGTGGGGGGTACAGTGGATATACTGTACTTTTAATTTAAGTCCTGAAAGATTGCTCACTTCGGCTTACGTCTTCCTTCGAAGTTGTAGTTGAAGAGGCAGTATCTGTGTTACTCTCAGAACAGAGAATTGCGGGCGCAATCATCAGTCATATTTAAAGGGAATCCGGCGCATCCTGACCGCATCACTGTCTTCACTGGGTGTTTATGCAATATTTATATACACCTGAGCACACCCTGCACTACACCACTGAGATTTGCAAGACCAACATGCATCAACAGATGCTGAGCTCATTGACAAATGTCTTGTAAGATCTTGTCGAAAATCATATAGAAAGTGAACAGCGCAGGAAGCTCAACTGAATATCATAACAATTTTGTGACTGTCTGTTAGTAGTTTGGGGCCAGGGAGGGTCAAGCTTCTGATAGGGTAAAATAAAAAGAGGCTATGGTAAAAAAAATATATAAATAAAAAGTGCGACTGAGTGCAGTCAGCTAACGTATAGGGACACCGGCCCTCGTCGCGGCCAAAAAATGGACCGGCCTTCCAGGAATTCTCCAAGTTCTCCCGATTAGCCAATCCGGGCCTGCCAGCTGCTACCACTGTCCTTCCCACAAGCCTTTGAATAACAGCTTTTTATTGTTTTGAGGCTGCTGATCGGTTCTGTTCAGTTATGATTTAATATGAAGTGGTCTTCTTTCTCTAGCCACAGACATAAATCATGGTAAGTTCCAAAGTGGTATGTGTGATCTATCTCCTCAATGCATGATTGTGATTGGAAAGCTGCTTTAACAGTCTCAGTCAAAACTGCTTTGAATACAGAATAAAATAAATACTTTTCTTTGCGTACAAAAAGGATTCTTGTTGCTTTATAAAATACAGTTTGAACCACTGGAGGTAGATGGACTATTCTGACAAAGTCTTTAAATTCTTTTCTGGACCATGAGAGTATTTATTTGCCAGTCAATGGGACAGTCAAAAATCTCCCACTTCTCATTCAAAACTTCTCAAAATTGTGTCCTAAAGATGAACAAAGCTTTTATGCTTGGAATGACATAGGGTTAAATGATAAATTACAAACTTTTCATTTTGAGGTGGAGTAACCAAGCAACAAACTCTGACCTTTTGCTTCCAAATAGCTGAAGTTTGAGCAATAAATTCACTTAATGGGTCAAAAACTGCACTTTTAGATTTGTTTGACACTAGATTGTGTGAAAGAATAAAATGTAGAATTATTTTGGGAAATTCTGGGAATATTTCATGTAAATAGACATGATGATGATGGAAGTTTGGTCAAACAAATGCTTATTTTGCTGTTTATAAAGCATACCATATGCTGAGTATTTTTCATATACACCGTAGCAACACACTACTTTAGTGACAGAACACTGTGATGCTGTTGTGGAAAAAAACTAATAAAGAATAGCTTTGACAGCGTTAATGGTTGTCCCCTCCACCATGTTTAAAGTATTTGGCTTGCCCAACTTGAAAACTCTGGTATCAAAATTATCTCAGTATTTAATTTCCAACCAGTTCTGCTGAAGTCTTTTATCCTGAGGGAAAGGGTACTTCTTTATTAAGATTAATATTAATTGACCCTGCAATGATATAAGGGCTTTAACTATAGTTTGCTATTTGCCTGGCCTGTGCAAAGCAGACTACAATTCCTGAGCTTTGCCAACAAGGCTTTGCAAATAGGTTGTGGAGAGCTATAGAACTATCAGGTTGTCTAGTTGTCACAATAGGAACCTCATTTATACAATGTTGCACAGAAACCATCTTAAATTTGATCCTCTAATCTCGAATATGTGTACATGTGATTCATAGAATTAGCATACAAACAGAAAATGTACATACTCCTCTCGTTCAGTTGTGAAACTGATGACTAATGTGTGCATGCAACTGAATGGTTTCAGCTCTCTGTCTGTAAATGTAAATGCTGTGTATATGTCATGAAACTGACCAGCATGTCATCTGCACTGCTCTCTCCTTCCATTTTCACTTCCAGACACTGTAAAGCCGAATCCAGATCCTCCATAGCTGGACAAGATGCCACAAACTGCTCCGTCAGAGATACTTTCCCAATGTGGTACTTATGTAATCGCACACACACACACATACACAGACACACACAGATCGTAAAAACAAAAAACACACTTTTTACTACAGCTCCAATTGTAGTCCCCATGTTAGAATCTCAGTGATCATAATGACAGATGATTTTTCATTTGTATGGTAATAAAAAACGTGTAAAGCACATATACCTGTAAGGCAGCAAAGACCATCATCTCCTCTTCAGTGCATTCAATTTCTTCCAGCAGAATGGCCCACCTTGACTGTTCATACAACTGCGTCAGGCGCACCACATCAGCCTGGCAGATTTTCATAATTTTATGGTGGCAAAATAGGGAAGGACATTTAAATAAAATATAAATATCAAATTTAAATAAAAATACATACAAGTGAATACATAAATACACAAGGTAACACAAAAGATGCTGTATCTACCTGTGGTATGATGTCATGAAAAGTATAGTATTTGAAACGCAGTAAGAGTTTATCATTTTCTTTTACTCCCTGTTGTAAAAGAGAACGGGACGAATCCAACCACCTGAACAGAGATTTCATAACATATTACCATTATAACATATTCTCAAATGTTTTTTCATCAAACACACAATGCATTGTATTTGGAACATGGAGTACAAAAAAATGCAGCTTTTTAGCATGAGGGTGCAATAAGAAAATTAGTAAAAATTACAAGAATTACATTTTATAGCGTATACAAAACAGTAGCCTACCTTTTTTTCATACACAGTATGCAATATTTCATTGAATTAAGTCATTCTAAAAAACGGATGTTGCCTAGTGCATTACCTTACCTGCTGTTAATATGTGCTTTCTCCATTATGTTAGTTGTCCGATACAGCTTAGCAATGGTCTCTGGTGCTGGAGCAGGCTGACTGACCGCTAGCATTTTGTACACAGCTTCAGTTTCAGGTGTTTCAGCATAGAAAGCAGGCATGCCGTTGGCAAGCTTTGAGATTGTGCCTGCAATTGCATAAGTTAACATCAGAGCAGCTTTACATAACCTTTACTTGTGTGCGTGTCTAAGTAAATATATAAATGAGTATTAGTGTGCAAACATACTTTGATTTGGTCTTATGTTTATGGGCATTGGTTTGGAATTTGTATTTTCTGTATTACTCACTTGATGGAAGTGGTGCACATGTGATGTCATACACTTCTTCCCCTGCATCTTTATCTTTCTTTTTCTTTTTCTCTTCTACTGGCCATAGAAGGGATAGTTCCTCTGGGCGACGAATGTCTATGGAAGAGAAAACAAAAGCAGTTATGTGCAATAGTCTGGGTTTGGAAACCAGAGCTTTCATTTTTGCAGACACAGATGTGTCCTGAACTTAATGGTCATGAATTAATAAAAATGAATGCATATTTTCAGCTACAGACTGTTTCTGTTTAGGTGATATGAAAGTTAAAAGCTATAAGAGCTATAGATGATTTGAATTCATCACTCACTCAGGAGCTTGCATATGCCCATGACGGTGCGGAATGTAGGACTGGAGAAGCAGGCTCTCATTCGGAGGACGACACCGCTGGGCATTAACAACCGCAGGGGCTTGTGCTGGGGTGTGAGGCAGAGTCGGGCATCCGCATGAATTCCACATTTATCTAATGTCCAGGATGGTTTCAGTAACCACTGCTGCTTCTGTTCCCACCACAGAGCATGATCAGACCAATCCTTTTTTATTTCTGAAGAGCAGAAAAAACTCTCTTACATTCACACCAGTCCAGTATGGTTTTATTTCTTCAATTAAACACAAATAAAAATGTTTTGAAGAATGACTTCAAAAATTAGAGAATTGCATTTAGTGATGTCAAATGTTGCACCATATGTTATTTAATTGGGGTGAATGGCACTGAAAAAAAGAAAGAAAGAACGAAAGAAAGAAAGAAAGAGAGAAAAAAAAAAAAATATATATATATATATATATATATATACACATTCTCATGTTGTTCCAAACGTTATGACTATCTTTCTTTAAAGATGTTGAAGAATGTTCAAGTCAACAGGGTCCAAATAACATTATAGAAACTCTTTGGTTTGTTGATTGATCGACTGATTAATTGATTAGTATTCCACAGAAGACAAAAATGTACACAGGTTTGGAACAACATGATCACCGTATGATGGATGCTTTAATAATGGCACATTTAATTTCTATTTCAGGAGTCCACTTTTGACATTCTACTAGCAGTAAGTCAGCTAGCTGTCATTAAAGTATTATTAGGCTTAAAAACTTCTAACACTTTTCTTTAATGAGTCCACAATATATGAAATGACTGATGATCTGACTTTGCAGATAAATGTCAGCTTGTACTACTCTAAACTCTAGACCTACTCTTAACAGTCTAATTAGTTGGCATGTAATTGCAAATTAATGATAATTAGTAGTTGATATGGATTTTAAAAAGTTACGTACTGTATAGCTAGTAGAATGTCTAAAGTAGACTATCCTT
This sequence comes from Enteromius viviparus, assembly GCA_032353835.1. NCBI lineage: Eukaryota > Metazoa > Chordata > Actinopteri > Cypriniformes > Cyprinidae > Enteromius > Enteromius viviparus. Next base: position 5,148,013 of record JAUCNO010001398.1, on the reverse strand, counting down.
TTTAACAACATTACACTCTAGAATCAGAAATACTAAAAGTCTGAACTAAATAGGAAAAGTAAGCATGTATACAAATAATAAAAATAACAAATATGTTATTTGGAAGACCTGAGAAAAGGACAATTATCATGCCCCTAAAGCCATGGCAAAAACTCTTGAGTGTCATTTAAAATCACAAACATCAGACATCAACTCACGTGACTTTTCCACAACTTTGAGGATGACTCCACCTATATGTAGGTCTGAGGTGACACTGATTTTAAGAGGTGGGGCCTCCGGTCCCAGTTCCTCTACAGAGATGGACAGGTCCCACACTGCCATTCTAGACTGAATATAGATGCCATGAGATGTCATAGTTCCACAATCTCAACAATTTCCCTTTTTTATAGTTTTGCATTTAATCTGTTTAACCTCCTGCTTTCTAAATAGCTCTAATCAGCACATTTAGATATGTGGTGGACAAATAACATGGAAATAACATGACTTATATAAAAAGTAATATAAATTATTTTTACCAATTACTGCATTTTCTAATGTAACACAGATCAGCTGAATGCTTCCACAATATCAGCTATTTCCCTATTTTATAGTTTTGCATTTAATCTACTTTAACTAGCTTTAATCAGCACAATTTCAGATGGGTGGCTGACAAATACAAAGACAAAACACATTAGGCTGCATAACTTATTTTTAATTACTTTTTACATCCCATATCAGCCTTGACCAGTTGAAAAATACAAGAATGGGTATGAAACTTTAAATATATTACACAAACCCTGAGTATCCCCTTGCTTAACTTTTTAAAGGGAAATTTAATTAAATTACAGTACTGTAGTGTGTGTATACACACAGAGAGAAAGAGAGAGAGAGAGAGAGAGAGAGAGAATTTAATTTAAATCTAATTTAAATGTGGCCTTGTCTAAAACTTTGCATAATAACCTTTTAAACTTTTTAACACTTTTGTACTCTACAATTTGCTTGATTTATTTATTCTTTGTGTAAAAGTAGCAAGTGCATTATGTTGAATAAAATGTTTTACAATATATAAAATTACATAATAATCAAAAACATAAATATATATAAATTTAATGTAATCAGCATCCTTAGCTTTCCTATACCCACATTGGGAATGTTTTTAAGTTTATTTTTCTTCTTCTTTTATTTAATCCTTATTTTTACTAAATCCTGTTTAGTAATGTAGTTGTTGAGTTTAAGTATTGGGTAGCGTTAAGGATGTAGAATATGGTCACACCGGCAGAGTATGGGCTTTATAAGTACTAATAAACAGCTAACATGCTAGTGATATGCATGCTAACGAGCAACTAGTTAATAGTGAGAATTGGACCCTTCACTAAAGTGGTACCAAGAAAATCTAACCTTTGTTAATTCACATTAAGAAGGGTGCACCAGGAATATTTTACACTTCGATTAAAATAATCAATCAATTAATAAATAAATTTAAGAAAACAAACAAAAAAGGCTGTCTCTATGGTATGCCTGAAGGGCCATGTGTGTGCACCTTCCTTCCTAAGCCTTACAACTGCCATCAGACAAAACATTACACCTTTTCTTTCTGTTGTTTCTTTTTTTTTTCTTACCTTGTATGGTTGTGGTTCCAAAAATATTAAGCGATGTACAGACTACGCCCTTGGTTTCTAGCACTTTCTATCAGCCTCTCTCAAGAACTTGTGAGACTTGTGCTGTTACTTCCTCCCTCTTTTTTTCTGTCTTTCTCTGCTGAGGTTTCACCCCGTCTATGTGAGTGAATGTCTCTTCTCTTTTTCAGATTGATTTCTTAAGGGTTCAGCTACCCATAAATAGGTTTCTCTTCCTCTTCCTGTCATAGAGATGCACTTTAAAATGAAACAAAGCCAGAAACACTACATTGTTTGTTTGTTTGTTTCTTTATTTCTGTATGCATGCATGCATTTATTTATTTTAATAAAATACATTTTAAAAACTTCTGCCCCCACAATACATTTTAAGAAATTTGATTGCTGCACTTATACATCAAGTATTATACAGGCAACTAAATAGTGCTCCCTGCTGGACAGATTTTGCAGAGCTGAGTTTATTTTTGAAAGGTAATCAAATCAATTACTATTGTTTTTATCAGTTTAGGATGAAAAAACCTTTAAAGCTACAATATGTAACTAATTTTGGGCCTCCAGCAGCAGAGTCTTGTAAAAAAAATATTGTTTTTCTTTAGTTCTACAGATAAAGATGAATGTGTTTTGAGGCAGCAGTGTACAGATATATGAGCTGATGGACAAATATTTGATTTTTTGTTAAGATGACACAGTTTTTCAAACTGAATGTTTTCCCATATATCGTTAATACGTTTGTTATTATCAAAATAATCTTTTAAACTGCTATTTAAAATACACTAATGCAAAAAAGAACCCGGATAATAAATTTTTAAGCCATTGGGTTGAAATGAATTTATTTTAGCTACTTAAAATAAATAAATAAATTTAACTAATTTTACGGTGACCTGGGGCCTGTTCCTTAAAACAAGTTTACCAAATAAGCCAGGCTTATTTCAGTTAGTCTGACTTATTGCCAGTTAATTTGTATTAAAATAAGTCAGACTATCTGCATTAATCTGGCTTTGGTAAACTTGTTTTATGGAACAGGCCCCTGAACTATGCATTTAAGTTAATCATAACCAATAATATATTGTTTCTATATCTGGTTGAAGTCGACACGGCTGGTAAACTAAGATGGTAGCCACTCCACTACAAAAATATTGGTAATACTTTCATAGATTAAACACGTCAGTGGATGATCAAATGTTTGCTACAGGTTAACAACAAAAAATCCTTGACTTTCATCACTGTACTATTCCCAACGTTAAAACTATTTTAAATGAACATTTATACTTGGGTTGACCAAAAGCAGGTGGACCAACAAGATACATTTTAGATGCTATGTTATAGTGTTTTAATGTGTTATATACAATTATGTTTTTTCTATATAACCGGTTTATATTCTACATATTTAAAGGTCGTTCAAAACCTTTTTCTTTTTTCCGTCTTCAGAACACAATTTAAGAGATTTTGGATGAAAACCCAGAGGCTGGTGACTGTCCCATTGACTGCCAAAGATTTAACAGTCAAGTTGCAGAAGACTGTGAAAGAATGAAAACAGCATATCTGTTTATTGCTGCAGACACAAAAGAGCGTATTCACCGGATACTTTCCAAAAATGGTGCTATGGTGTCACAGACGACTAAATGTTGAATTAAGTTACTTTTATTTTCTTTGCGTACAAAAAGTATTCTTGTTGCTTCATAAAATTCAGATTAAACCACTGATGCCAGATTCTGACTGTCTTTCATGTTTTTCTGGAATTTGACATCAAGTCTTCGCAGTCAATGGTTTTAATCCAAAGTATCTTAAAAATTGTGTCAAAAGAAATTAACAGAGTTTTTACGGATTATAACAGATTCAAAGAGATTGTATATTTTAATTTTTGGGTGAAGTTACCCTTCAAGGCAATTTCATCAGCAGTAATGTGAAATCACATAATGTGTATACTATGAATAGTAGACTGTAGCACATTTTTGCTTGTTATTCAGTAGATTTACACTGAAATTGATGGTCACGCTAAACCCATTGCATTGTGGGATAGAGTATTCATAACGTTGTATTGGGGTTGTGTACTGCTCATTCTATTGTTTCACAGGTCATTCTAGCGTTTCTTGTTTAAATATTAAATAAGACTTAAATACAAAAATACTATTAAATAGTAGTATAGAAATAGTAAGCAATATTGTAATGTACCGTTTCAAACTTAAATAAATGCATGTTGAGTTACACAAATGTCACACGGCTTCATGGATCCAGAACTTTATTAAACTGTTTTTTGCATTTCAATGTGGTAAAGCTGAAATCACAGTCAGTTAATCGATCGCAAACTATGAACTGAAGCCAGGTGGGAGGCCCTCTGAACTATGAAGCGCTCCCCCATGAATAGAAGTGCATTATACAATAATAGCGATGCAGTCACATTCAGAAACAGATTTCTAACAGGCCTACTACGTGAAAATTAACCACTGATGGCAAGCTGATGTCACACTTCCCTCCCCCTCTCCTCCAAAGCATGGAAGAAACAAAACCCCCCACATACAAAAACCGTAAGACAACACATTCAGAATTAACCTGCCAAATACTGAGCTGTAAAAAAAAAAAAATTAAATACAAAATAAAGACATAAAACTGCATTTAATATGAAGGTTCAAACTCCGCTCCTTGATACATTAATGTATAAACAATAAAATATCATGACAACTGATAATAGCGAATATAGTGCTGAGACAATACCAATTGGCCACATTTTTTAATCCAATTTAAGGCTTCAAAAAAAAAAAAAAAAAAAAAAAAAAAATAATAATAATAATACATTATTGGGTGAGTGAGAGGCGAAAGTTAAGGTGCCAGTTAAATTTGGTGAATAATTTGTTTGGAATCCCGCCATCCTTTGTAGTCTTCGTGTTGCTGTTCTGTAGATGAATAATGTCCTGGGTTTTCTTCTGGTTCCTTTGATCACCGAATTGCTATTAGCCCAACATCTATCAGTTTTTGAATTTTCTGAGCGATGACAGGGTTCTTTAGATGACTAGATGGACAGACGTGGGAGAAAAAAAAAAAAAAAAGGTGAGACACTGGAAAAATTATATAAAATACTTTAACCATATATATGCATTAACTACACACACCAAGCACCTCAAAAGTAAAAGCTCAAAACACATAATGATGAGAATCTGAAGATAAAATCCACTTAAATTTCTTTGATTTCTTTAAGTGTGCTAGATAAACTGAAACATTCAGTGCACTAAGGGAAGCCAGATTGTGAACCACTGCAAAATACTGAATAATATTTAAATGGTTTCTCACTCGCTGAGGGCCTGTGGGTCTTTCTGCATCTGCTCTAGGATCATGCGCATGGCAGGATCACTCATGATCTGCTGCACCTCTGGGTCAGCCATGGCCCTCCGTTTCACATCCTCTGGGCTGTCATTACGCATTGCTTGGCTCACCATACAGCGCTGCAGACCCTCTGTGGCCTCCTGTAGTTATAGAGAAATGTTAACATGTCAGGCCATCACCACCAGCAGAATCCTCCTCAAACTATGATGACGAGATAATGGAGCAGGTTATGTATACCTTTGAGTTGGAGTCAAGCTCGAGAGCTTTCTGGTACACGTCCATTGCTTTGGAGAAGTCCTTCATAGCTTCCAGCGCAGCTCCCTTGCGTGTGTAACCCTTAACTAAAAGAGTGTGAATAGTGTAAGGTGTTTGAAAGAAAAAAAAAAAACAACAACAACAAATCATAATATATATATTTTTTGTATAGTACTTACTGAAGTTTGGGTCCAGTTTTATGCACTCCTCACAGTCCTAATAAACAGACCAAGAGGTGGTGGTTAACATTGACAGAACAGGATGGGTAAATTAGTCAACCATCTAGTCGATTAGTGACCTCAATGTAGACTAACCAGTAATAGCACAGTAACTGAAAAAAATAGGAATAGTTCACCCAAAAATGAAAATTCTGTCAAGTAATCAGCCTCAAGTAGTTCTAAACATTTATGAATTTCTTTGTTCTGCTGAACAGAAAGGAAGATATTTTGAAGAAAGTTTTACCAGGCTGTTTGACTTCCATTTTATTCATTTTCCTACTAAGGAAGTCAATGGTGACCCAAACCAGCCTGGCTACAAACTTTCTTCAAACCATTTTATGTGATCTGGCCCACTACAAGCGCTTTAAACAATCCCCATGTTTTTATGCATGATTGTACCTTGAGGGCCAGCTGAAACTCCAGTAGTTTGGTGTAACAGGCAGCTCTGTTGCTGAAGAGTTTTGCATCGTAAGGGTTTCTCTTGATGGCCTCTGAGTAATGTTTCATGGCCAAAGGATAGTCCCCTACATATCACATAGAAACAGAACAAATTAAAACGCAATCTAAACAATTTAAAAATCTGTATTATTAAATCAGAACATTACAGCAGTGTTTATTTCATATACACACCCTTCTGGAAGGCATCATTGCCCTGGTTTTTTTCTTCCAGTGCCAAATCTGGATTGATGTAGGCCTGCTTCTCCTGTTCCTTTAAAATCTTTTCTGCCTGTAAAAGAGCAGGAAGGAATGGCTACCCATCACACTACGTTTTTTGTTTTGTTTTTTTAAATTGTATAATGGGACAGTAATTTTCTAAATTACATTTCTTTAAAGTGCCCCTATTATGCTTTTTCAAAAATTATTGTTCATGCAGTGTGTCATGTAGCTGTATGTGAATATAGACAATAACTTTATTTATCGTGCACTGTCAGCATCACAACTTTGCAGATAGTTTATCAAAAACAAGAGTGGACTCACATTCGCCTGCACGAGTCGTCAGCAATTTAAATCTTTCTCTGTAACCGAGCCACGTCACTCTGTAACATATTTTGCATAATGTCCGCCCACGTTCTATGTCGCGAACAGCTTGCCCCGCCCCTAAACCGTACAATTTCTGTGTGGATTACATCAAGTGAAGACGCTGTGTCCTGTGAGAGTTAATTTGTTTAATATGCCCTACTGAAAGATGAATCTACAAAGAATGAGTGAGTAACATTCATTTTTTTCAACAACACCTCAGTAGTACAGTCTCTTGTTGTGTTCGCGTCATTTTACTGATGACTGCTTTTCCAATCTTGGAGTACAACACGATATCCACCAAACGCTTGTTTTTAAAAGAAGGATCAGAGCCCAGTTTATTTGAACCTGCTTATTTATGCGGGTTGTTATAAGTGACAAGTTTTTTGAAAACGATGTTGTGTGCACAATGTTATTATTATTGAAAACGGAGGGGAGGAATTATTAATTTCACTAAATATCCGGCTTTGTGTAAATGTGGTCTAAGTAATGATAAACGATGGCTGCAGTGTTATGCTTTATGCAATGCTAAAGTAGAGCTGTTCCCGATTCGCTTACAAAAGCACTGTCCACGTTAGTTTTGGTTCAAGCTTTGAGTCTGTGGAGCGCTGTAGCGGTAGA
>JAUCNO010001398.1:5099717-5122538 GCA_032353835.1 Enteromius viviparus | reverse complement strand
AAAACAACCCACTAGTGAGGACATTTTGCTGGTCCTCACTAAATAAAAAGGCTTATAAATCAGTCAAAAGTAGATTTTATGTAGTGTCCTGCACATGTTTCTATGATGGGTAGGTTTAGGGATAAGGGTTGGGTTGGGGATTAGAAATTATCATTCACCTGATATAAAATCAATTGAAGTCTATGTAATGTCCTCACTAAGATAGCAAAACAAATGTGTGTGTGTTTGTGTATGTTTGCTCTGTTTACTGAATGCAATTTTAATAATTCATATAATTATTTACAGGTCAATGTATTTAGCTTAAAGGGCTGTATAAGGGTTTCATAAAAAATGCTTTTCCAAAATGTTGTCTTTTTGATGAAACTTATCTGCATTCAAGTGATGAGTTAAGTAATAATCAGCTAAAATAAAATACATAAAATAATGTATGCATTAGGTCAGAACTTTGCAGCTTACAATGCCATTTTTTTTTAAATGTCAGAATTGTAAGGGAAAAAAAGTCAGTTACCTTTATTTATAATAAATATATTTATTCAATGACAGACACAATTTCCCATAGTTTTTACTCCAGTTTCCTGTTGAAATATAACCGTTAAAAATGACTGTCATAAAAAAACTTGTCAAAACTAATTATGTTTAAATTTATTTGATATAAGTAAAAATATAATAACAAAATGTAATACAGTTCTCATATTTATCAACATCATCAATACATTTCAGGTATATTTTTATGATGTTCATTTATGTCAACTGTGTGCTGTAACTAGCAGTAAAGATAAGAGTCATCTGGTTTATGTATGCAACATGCTGCACTGACTACACTGATCTGTCATGCTATTAAATAATCAAAAACCACACCAAAACCACATTTAATGAAATTTCCTTATACAAATCAACAGAATTGTAATGCTCAAATAATGTTTGAAAAAAAGTAACAGATGACAAAGTTCATTGCATTTATTGGGTGGAGCATTAGAAATGTAAAGTAAAGTTTGTATGTATCAGCTAAAAAAAATTAAGACATCTTCTGGTTTATCAAAGTGAAAATGGAAAAACAAGAAATTTATATTTTTAGTACAACTCTAGCATCCACACATCTAGCTAGTTTACTTATACACAGACTCAGTCTAAACACGGCATCAGAGAAGCACTAATTGGACGACGCCTTTCAGTGATTTTTGGCCCTCTGAAGCAGGCAAAAAGTCATTTTCAGATTAAAATGTTCAATTGCCAGAATTTTGGTGCATCAGTAGTATTAATTAGTTCACTGTCTCCTGGTCTCAGATTCTCTTTGTCTTATGTTGTGGTCTCTCAGGAACCGTTCCAGTAATTTGCGGCGACGCTGGAGCACAGTCAGCGCTGGCTGGGGTACATCAAGGGCAAACAGCAGCGCTGGCCCTGGGCCTAACCGAGTGGGTGGCACCACCAGTTCCTCTGGCTCAGATGGAACTGTCAAACTCCACCTGGGCATGCAGGTCTTGCTAATTAGTGCCAATGAGATGGGCACCATCCGCTACATTGGCACAGCTGACTTTGCCCCCGGCCTCTGGCTGGGCCTTGAGCTGCGAAACCCGAAAGGAAAAAACGATGGCTCTGTGGGCAGTCGACGCTACTTCAGCTGTCGACCTGGCCATGGGGTTCTGGTGCGACCCAGCAGGGTCACGTACCGTGGTATCAACGGGGCCAAGCTGGTGGATGAAAGCAGCTGAGACCGCTACACACTGAAAAGTGGGCTTCCCATCTCTCCATCCATCTGGTTTTTGCTTCATTTCATTTCCATGAATTTGTTTTGACATTTCAGCCCACCTGAGGAGACCTTTCCTTTCTAACTGCACTAAGACTCATACGTTCACAGATGATAAACTCTGTTTTTCAAACTTGATATAATGTGTGGGAGCAAATACTCCATTTTCATTTCTTCTTCTGAGGTTTTCATTTCATTTTCATTTTAGCCGGAGGTTTGAATTCAGATGCTTCTGATTAAGTAAAGAGTAGCAGTTTCTGAGCACTTTAATAAACAAGGGTGAAGACAATGACTTGAATGGCAGGATCTAAGAAGTTCAGACAATTTAATAACTTCATTAACTGTGACTGTATCAGCTCCTCCAAATCCCAATCACAGAATAAAGCATCGCTTAGTGTTTGTCTTTTCCTGTTAGAAGGTGTAAGTCCCTTCAGAACATGGCACTTATACATTCAGAAACTTGTAATCTTTCATCTTGATGCGAGACCAGTTACGATTAAATAATAAGCACTTTAATGTTATCGTAATTCAAGATCTAATCAGATCAGAGAATAAAATCTTTATTGTACTACTTGATTGTTTCACAGATGATGTAGCAGTTGTCGCTGCTGACAGACTTAATCAGGTTTTTGTTTTGCCTGCTCTTGACTGAGAGATCCCTAACAGAAACTTGAGTCAGTTTTATGAAGTCATTTAAAGATGATACACAGACCAAACAATGAGGGCTAAATCAGAAACTGAAAAGGTCTACCATTATTTCCGGTGTAAACTCAGAAGTGTGTTTGTGGATAAGGTTTTGTTTTGTATGGTTTAGTCTGTAATAACAAATCAAACATATAACTCACTTCATGAACCAATTAGTATTTTCCATATTTGCAGGCAAACAGGCAACATACAGGCAAAGTTAGCATTTCTCTAGATTCATATCAGATCATACAAAATCCCTAATGAGAAGAGATTGGCATAATTTGCTTTTTTTTTCTCAAATGCAATTGCCCTTACATTATTTACCTCCTTTTTTAATTGAGATTTAATTAATTTATTATCTTATGTTTTCGATTTCAATAATTTAAAATACCTTTCCAAATTCTTAATTTTAATAAATGTCTTGGATGAGTTTACAGTCAGTCAAAATGCTGGAATTGCCGATTCCTCAATGACCAGATAATTTTGCACTAATGAGAATATTGTGAAACAATGTTTATGACATTGGCTAGGTATCGGAAGATCCTAAAAATAAATACATGAGGGTTAAAAATGGCAAAGAAGGCCAATAAATGAACAGATTATACAGTGAGACAATTTCCAGTGGAAGTTGGAGATATATTGCACATTTCAGCCTGTTTCCACAGGGATGTTTTGTACTGTCTGTACATTATCTGCTTAGTGTTGGTTGTATATTTTGTGTGGATTTAAATGTAGTATTTTAGTTGTAACGTAATGCACAAAGAATGTTTGTCAATTTCGATTACAATAAAAGTTATAATATTTTACTTTTCTTTTTTTTTTTTTCTTTACTCATACATTATGTCAGGGTTTCATTCATACTACACACAGTCATATGCACTATTTATAAATATAAATTTACACAGTCACAGAGTTTGTTGCTAATTCAATGTAGCACTAACTCATGCGATTTTGACCACAGACAAGTGTGAGTTTTAAATGTATCGGTTCCCATTATGTTTTTTTTTTTTTTTAACATGTTCTAACTAAATTATTAATCAATAAGAGAAAATTAATTAGATGCAGTTTGTTGATTTATGGGCATTCAATATAAAGATTATCTTAGTGCACTTACATCATCAACACAAGGTATTACTTATTAATATGTATTTTGCAGCAACTTTAAATATAAATTCATACTGCACTTAATAACCGATTGGCTGTGCTGCCCACCATGACACTGCAGAAATAAAATCCAGGTTTTTGTCAAAATGTATAATTCCTTGACAAGGTTGGTAAGGAAAATATTAGGTTTTGTTGTGAAGTATCACATTGTGACTACGGGTACCCATCTGTTCCATGTTTACTCAATATCGTAAATATCGGGAACGTTCATTCCATTGCAGTGTCATATTTATGGAAACAGCTTGAGGTGATTTGTGACATGCTGAATTAATATCCATTCGGAAATGTGTGGACTCTAGCCATTAAAAGACCCACATGGTCAGCGTAAAAGCTTAGGTATGCCATGATTTTCACATTGGCCTAAATGTTTTTAATAGGCCTAATCTATGAGAGAGACACATTCCCAAGACATTAGACAGAAAAGGATCAATGGATTCCTGCTGTTTGTGCCAGATTCTGATCCTGCCATATGCATGTCAAAGCAGAAATTAAGATTCATCAGGCCTTTCGTCAATGTTCAATTATTCAGTGTGGTGGTTCTGTGCCCTCTGTGACCTTGACTGAGGAAAACTCTATCACAATTCCGTGCTGCTCAAGCCCATCAGCTTTAAAGATTTGACATACTGCGCAGTCAGAGATGACCTTCTTCACCTTAGTGTTGTGAAGAGTGTTATTTTGTTTATTTGTGATCTTTCTACTGTATCAAATTGAAGAGACAAGGTCATTCTCATCAAAGGCAAATCTTATGGTCCAACAATATTGCCACTGGCTGGGCTGTAGTGTATTTACAGAATACAGAGGCAAAAAAGGATTTTGTATTTATTAATTTATATACAACAATCGGTATTTAATACAATATTAGAATGATATAGTATCTAATCTCATTTCATTCTGATTGAGTTTCTGTGTACAAGAAAACGTGAGCTAAATGAATTGGTCATTTTCAAATAATGCAGTACATTTCCCAATTTGCTGTCATAAATGTTGCAGTTTTTAAATATAATAAAAATCAATAAATATTTTCTAAACAAAAATTTGATATTTTTTTCTCTGTCTCTTTTTTTTTTATTTTTTTTTATCATCGTCTTTTTAAAAAGTAATGGGAACCCTATTGTGGGCATTTTGTTTAGATAATGGAGCAAATGGTAAAATAAGTCTCCTGTTCACCACTAGTTTACACATCTATGGTGATGGCCACTTCTCGGAATCCCAGGAATGTGAAAAAGTCCATTAGGCTGAAGCTTCCATTTATTGCTGCTTTCAAGTGCATTTCTAAAGCTTTTAAATTCTGAGTTGGGCATGCATTACCATGCCAGGGATTTGTTAGACTGACAGGTCACACTTTGATGTCAGAAAAAAAATAAGAGGATTTTAGATTTAAAATTGTTAATGCCATTGCAATTTATATCACTTATTTTCTAACATTTTGCATAAAGCAGAGTGATGAACTTTACATTTATTTTTGTTTTGTTTTTTTGTGCACACAACGCTAATACAGCTATTAACAACAGATTTTTTTACCACCATGTTCAGCTCAGTAACTTGGGTGTGGTCTAGAATTCCCAATTTCCCTATTCGTAAATACGACTTTGCTCATTCATATGCTTGGAAGTAGCAGGCTAAATAATATATCTGCCTCCATTTAAAGGCCTTATCAGTCTTAAATCTAAATTTAATTGTATTGTATGTGTTTAATCATCATCAAACACTAATAGTTTGTTCCTGTTTCACATTTTGAAGTTCTCTATAGATTGAGTGCTCTGTGTATTCTGTAGCTTATTTTTCATATTATATTGTCAAATTAAAATAGTTGCTCCTCGTCGAGCATGTTTTATCTCTTGGAACAATGTATGACACTTATGAAATGCAGATTGCCTTAATCACATGGTCAAACCAGCAGAGGGCATTTTGGCATAGTGATATTTTAATCAGTATATAAAATCTTATTAAATGCTAAAACTCTTTTGCTTACCAAAAAACTTTGCCAATTTAAGTTTTAAACATGCTTAGAAAGCATCAAATGTAAAAAGCAATTAATTTTTTTTTCATTATTCCATCAAGTAAAATAAGCTGCATTTTATATAAAAAAAATTGTAAAATATTCGATTAGTATTAACTTGTCCTGCAGAGTTTAGCTACTACCCCAATTAAAAACACCAGAACAGTTAGTCAGGGGGTCCGTTCTTTGTACGTTGCTTGATACATCCGAGATGAATTGAGACATCTAAGATGAGATCATCGCGCTCACTATGAGCTCACTAATCCGGTTCTCCGAACGCACCTGCTGTTGATGATTAGTATAGCTGGATTGAGTTGTCTAGGATTATTGTGTGTTTGTGTGTTCATGAAAGGCGACATGTATCGATATTAGAAACACTGATCACAATCCTTTCGCTTGGTTGACGAAATGGCAAAAGAGCAAGCTCAATTTTTGTCTCAAGCGGAGCAAGAGCTTTTATTAGAGGGTTGTGAAGAATTACTACAACAGCGTTTAGTGCCACCAAAAAAAAAAACGAGAATTTACTGCTTGAATGAATTTACGCTTAATATCAAGAATATGATATTTATTAAAAGACTGAAAAGGAACAACTTAACATCAGCTCACACACTCCCTCGACATTCATTTGTGGGGGGCTCTTATTTAACTCCTTTGTAATACACCAAAAGCATTTATGTGGGATTATTAGCAGAAATTATATTTATGTGGGATTATTAGCAGCCATGTCATGCACGGGTTGACCCGAAACGTCTCGGTTACGTATTGTAACCCTCGTTCCCTGAAGAAGGGAATGGAGACGTGACAGACAAATATAAGTCTCGCTTCGAGATGCCAAAACAACTCTGTGTGTACAAGCAAGCCAATAAATTTCATTGGCATACGCTAATTAGGATCAGCTGAACCCAATCACGGCGCGAGTATAAGTAGGTCAGCAGATCTAGCGTTTATTAGGTTTTCACTGAGGAGCTGAGCCGGGGTTACGGCGGTACAGCCCCTATGGCGACGGCACGCCAGTGACCGACGAATAGGGATCCCTACCAAAGCGCCATAGAGACTGTCCCTTCCAGCCCCATGTGAGAGTCACCAACCCCCTGTGTTTGGTCTATAGGAAGGTAGACTCTGCACATGGACCAGTACCGCACTATAAGTAACTGGACACTGGGACGTCCCAGGGGAACGTGCGGAATCTGTTCTCTTCAAGATCAAAAAAGAACTATAAATTCATATGTAATGTAGGAGGAGATTGAACCCTCAATTGGGAAAGGTAGTCTTTTCTCTACCACCTGAGATCCTCTAGGTAACACTCAGGGGCTCCCAGCCCTCTAGCGGTTGTCAAGGATACATCGCCTCGAAGGCCTAGCATCAGATGCTCCACAACATCTGACTGCCGAGGGGATCGGAGGACTCCGTTTCAACAGTATCAACTGATAAGGATAAGGATTACTGGAGAATATCTTTACCTAGCCGACCGAACAGGTCCTACTCCGGCTCTTCAGCTCTGTTAGAGGTGAGAACACGGGTAGAAACCGGTTCAACAAATAAGCAATAGAACCTAGCAAACGTGTTAGGGGTCACCCAACCCGAAGCTCTACAAATGTTAACAAGGGAGGTGCCACGTGCCTGAACCTGGTAATCCAGGGTGATGGCATCCACTATCCAGTGGGCCATCCTCTGCTTAGAGACGGCATTCAAACAAAGAGCTGGTCTGAGGTCCTGAAGCTCTGTGTCCAATCTACGTAACACCGTAATGCTCGGACGGGACACAGCAACAGTAAGGTAGGTCCCCTACCCTCTTGATGGAGGCCAATGCGAGCAGGAGGAGCGTTTTTATTGATAAAAACCTCAAATCGACTGCTGGCAAAAACTCAAAGGGATCCTTTCTCAATGCTCTTAGCACAAGAGAGAGATCCCAAGAGGGTATAGTAGATGGTCCAGGAGGATTTAACCTCCTGGCCCCCCTAAGAAACCTGAAGATCAGATCATGCTTACCCAGAGACCTGTCATTGACAAAGTCATGGTTTGCAGCTATAGCAGCCACAAAGGCATTAAGAGTGGAGGGAGACAGCCTTCGCTCCACCCTTGCTGCAGAAAAAGAAGCACAGATCCAATCGGGTATGTTCGGGGGCTTCTCATCGAGAAGAACACCATTCGACGAACAGGTTCCATATCAACGCGTAGGCAGCTTTAGTGGAAGGCGCTTTCGCAGAAGAAATAGTGTCAACTACCCCTTGAGGTAGGCCACTTAGAACCTCCGCGTCCCGCCCAGGGTCCAGATGTGGAGTTTCCACAAGTCTGGGTGCAGATGCCATAGAGTGCTCCGTCTCTGAGTCAGTAGATCTTTCCTCAGAGGAATCGACCAAGGAGGGGCTGTCACGAAGGAGCATAAGTTCGGGGAACCAAGTCCTGGTGAGCTACCGGCAGGACCTGCTCCACGTTTTCCCTCACCTTGCACAGGAACTTTGTTAGAAGGCTCACTGGGGGGACGCAAATTTGCGCAGCCCCTGAGGCCAGCTATGAGCCAGGACATCTCTGTCTAGGTTCCCTTGGTCAGAGCATAAAACAGGTCTACCTTAGCTGCGCCTAACTTCTCCCACATCAGCTGGACGGTCAGGGGATGGAGTCTCCATTCTCCAGGGAGCACTTGGGCTCGAGACAGTTCGTCGGCTGTCTGGTTGTAAACACCCAGCATATGAATGGCGCCAAGCGACCTCAGATGCTTCTTGACTCCATAGAAGGAGGTGGCGGGCGAGCTGCGACATACGACAGGAGCGTAGACCACCTTGATGGTTGATGTACGCAACGGTCGATGTGTTGTCCGTGTGGACCAGAACGTGACAGCCCTAAAGATGCTCTTTGAGGTAGCTGATAGCAACTCGAGGCAATTAAGGTGCCGGAGGTGGGGCAGCGAGGGGAACGCAGGGGTCCTGTCCGAGCATCTCTGAGCCGGTTCGGAGGCCTGCATGTGTATGTGTGTGCAAGTTACTTGCGCTTCTGAAGTGAGGCCGGAAGTCCGTTGGTTTGTCTTCCACAAGCTCTGACTGCTGCCTGAAATTAGAGGCGAGTGAGTGTATAACAAAAGCTCTTTTTTAGGCCTGTCCACAGCACCTCGTCCCCTAAGGTGACCCAGAGATAGAGAAAACCGCTTTTCTTGTCAAGATTTTGGAATTTTACATCCCGGCCCTCCACCGGAGAGTGAGTGGAGAGCTCGTCCACCCCGAAGAACAGTACCTTCTAACCCTGGGTCACCCGTCCTGGGACCTCCTGCCCTTGTGTTTTCCTGCATGGGCCTGGACGGGCTGGACGGGAGCCCCGCTGTCGGCTCCTCGACGTGGCTGCTGCACTGGCGACAGAGGAGCAGAGGGTGACAGCAGGGACTGCCCTCGTCGACGAGCAGGCTGAGGCTATGCCAGCAAGGCCCGAGTGGAGCTGGCCGCCTGCGGCGAACGTGACGGAAGTCTCAGTCTGCTTCTTTGGCGGTGGGGACAGCTGGGCAACGTCTAAACTGCGTCACAGAAGAGGCCGGTCTGTGACACGGGAGCATTCAAGAACCCAATCTTGTCTGCATTACTCATGTCCAGCAAATAGCCAAATTGCCGCTGCTGGACCACCATCGTGGACATCGCACAACCCAGGGCACGCGTCGTAACCTTCGTAGCACAAAGCGCAAGGTCTGTCGCGGCACAAGCTCGGGAGAACCTCTGGATCATGGCCACCCTCGAGCAGAGCTCTCAGTGCCTTGGCCTGATCCACCTGCAACAACGCCACAGCGTGTACGGAAGACGCAGCCTCTCCTCAGGCTTTATAGGCATCATCATCGATGAATGCCTACAGGCCCGGGAGGGGATTGACGGGTTACCCTGCCATGAGGTAGAAGCCTGCAGATACAGTTGCCTCCAACAGAGCTCTTAACCTGGGAGGCCCCCGTGCAGCCCCTCGCTACGCCACCGTTAAGGGTGGTGAAGGAGGATAAAACCACTTGATCACTTCCTGGCAGTAAAAAGTGCCTTCCTCGACCAAGTAGGCTCCTCATGCACTTCCGGGAAGAAAGGCACCGAAGTGGGCCTCCGTACCTCAGTACGGGGCACACCTCAGCACCAATCATGCTGCCTCGGAGGCTCAGGATGCTGTGGAGGGTTCCACTTAATCCCGATTCCCCTGGCGGCCCGGGAAAGCATAGCGACCAGTTATGGATCAGTATCCAGTATGGTTGAGTATCCATCGGACACCGCTCCAAAACCAAATGCCTCATTTCCAGAACCGCACTCTCCTTCCGATGCAGTAACCGACATCTGATCATCAGAGGGAGCTCCAAAAGTGACATCTGACACCATTTTTGGTCAATCAGGCTACCCAATGGAGACTCCAACAGTGTCGGAGTGCGGGCGACAGGGGGCGCTCTCCGAGGAGAGTTACCGACTGTCACTGTAAGGCTAGCCCTCTCCCCTCTGGAACCGGAAGCTCCGCGGACGCTGCCAGCGCGAGTCCCAGAACGTGAAAGAGGAATAGGGACCCCCTTCTACGGTCATGTAGTAAGCCTTATTCGCAACTCCGAGATAGTCATCTTCCTGAATGAGAAACATGAAATACCGTGAACGCTGCTCTAGCATGCTTAATGCCCAGGCATGTAAACGACATTTGTGACTGCTTGCTGATGCCAGGAAACGGTCACATCCAACAACGCACTGATGGTATGACATTCCTCATTAAAGGAAGCTTCTTTAAAAAGACGTACCACCCGTGCTCTTTTAGCTTTGCTCTTTTGTGAAAGGCTGAAGCAAACCGGGAAGATGGCCGCTAGGTAAACAAATGCAGATAGTGCACTACAAATGTTACCGCCACTCGACTGGAACCACCATCGCTGTAACGCCGTAACACCAGTCTTTCTCCGTCGCAGAGTAGAAATGGCTCCAAGAACGTTCACATGAACTTCTTGGCTCTGAAGCAAAAAGCTAATGAACGCTATTACTGCTGACCTACTTATACTCGTGCTGCGATTGAGTTCAGCTGATCCTAATCAGCGTATGCCAATGAAATTCATTGTTGTTTTGGCATCTCGAAGCGAGATTCCTATTCGTCGGTCACCAACGTGACGTCAAAGTGACTGACTAAAAGCACTGAACTAATGGCACCTGGGGTCATTCATTTTATGTTTAAGAACTATTCCTTTATACTTGAATGAAGCATGAATCTGATTGGATTTGATAACTATTAAAATTTTGCCCTGTTCCTCATACAAAGCTATTGAATGCTTTTTGAAGATTTAGAATATAGTCTTCTGAGTCATGCAGACTACCTTTATTGTGCTTTTATGATGTCTTTTTGTTCTTTTCAGAGCTTGACAGTCCCTGGTAACTGTACGTTTTTATTTTATCAGCATTCTGCAGCAACTATTTTGCCACATTTCTGTGTTCCAAGTAAGATATTAGGTTCATTTCTTGTCCATTTAAAGTTGGATTAGAAATGACAGGTGAGTGAGAAAAAGTTGAGTGAACTAATTGTTCCACAAAACATACCAATAATCAATAAATCAACCAATAAATAAAAAATACAAAAATGGAGCTATGTTATTAAAGCAGTTGTAAATTGGGAAATTAGTAGTCTGGCCTGATTCATGTTCTGTGTACCCTTCAACATTTCCTCAATAGTGGCCTAAAATAAAAGGCTGAAATTCCCACAGATCCATTTAAAAGGATAGAAGAAAATGGAATTGTGTCATTATTTACTCACATTTAAGTTGTTCCATACCTTTATGACGTTATTTCTTCTGATGAACACAAAAGAAGGTATTTTCAGTGACTTTCAAAGTTTTATTTTTTTCATGGAAATCAATGGAGGCCAACAACTGTTTTGTTACTCAATTGATTTTTTTATTCAATCATACAAAAAAAAAAATTATAATAATAATATAGGTTTGGAACAACTTGAGGGTGAGTAAATGACAGAATTTCCATGGTTGGTGAGCTATGGCTAATTAAATGCAAAATTCTGTTTTTGGTTTACAAAAATGACATACTGTGAGACTGAACTACTGTAAAACGAGTGTGTATGGATGCCATAAAGTCTTGATTAATTTCCATCTCTGAAACAGAAGTTTGGAGTAGTTCTTTGCGTAGAAGAAAATTGCGTAAGACAAAGTGCCAACACAACAGCAGACAGCAAGAAGATGACAAAACATTTCATGCACAGTTCAACACCACAGGCTTAATTTCTACTAGGCCTCTGCTCCAATATCAATTCATGTTTTATGTGTATAATCACTCACTCTTTCTCAGATTAGAACATTATGTTTCTTTCTCGATTCACCTTTTTTTCCCAGTTTTTTACACTTTCAGTACAATGCCAAATAGTACATTAAATACAAGGCAGTGTAAGCTGTCTTTAATTCTCCACAAGTCCTAAAATACATAAATACAGCAGAGCAGAACAGAAATGTTATGGAGAATCAAGGGGAGTATTTTGTATAAATGAACATAACTTTTCTTTCTGACTACCTGTGGAAATTCTCTGATAGATTCTTAATTAGCATTCTGTTCTGCTGTTGGTTTAAATTAATAGGTTAAAAACATTGACAAAATGCTGTTTTTCTACGCAAGGAAAAAAAGTGACTTTTTTTTATTTTTTTCAAATCAAAAATGTATCCACCTTACAAAATTATACAACATTCTGATGCACTCTATCTTCCACAGTGATGGTCCACAGTGTTATGGTTCAAATTCCTGGTTTCCCCTCTAACACTCTCTCTCTTCTCCCTAAGAATCTTAGCAGTACAACCACTGTGGTTAGCAGTGAGGCTGTATTTTTATCTACAGTGAAATCTGGAGGTTTAAATAAGTGATTTATAGAATGCAACGTTGTGCTAAAAATGTGGCAACCTACAAACCATAAGCCAACTTAACAGAACATTGTTGTAGTCTCTGTGCATTATAGGGGACAATCTATTGAAAACAATCGATTCTTTTTATTTTTATTTTGCTTTTGTAGGAAAATTAAAAAAAAAGAAAAATTTGAGAAAAGTTTAACTATTAGCAGGGCATTTTGAGTTAAAAAAATATAGTGAAACAATACGGTGGGGGTCAAACAACTAGGTAACAGAGTTATGACAATGTCCAATATCTTACTTTCATTGTTTGTATCAATCAACACACCAGGGTTCAGTTGCAATTTAAAAAAATCAAAAGTTCCTTAAGACACATGAAGCCATTTCATTCATCCTCTCAACTATACACCAGTCTGAAACTAGAACAGTCATTATAACGCGTGTAAGACGTTATCGTAGTAGCATCAGGCAGCTTTCAAGTGTATAAGAATTTAAATGGATTGAGATTTGAGGCATTTCAAACCTTGCTGTAGTTTTTTAGGGCCAATGTCTCTGCTTGGTCCAGACACTCTACTTTAATTAGCAATAGTAGTCATGTTCTGCAGCTTGTTCTCCAAAAAACAACTGTGCATGTGAGCCCATGCATTTTCCAAAAGAATCACTTAAAACAACATTTCCAGTTTCCTCTAAGCAAAGAGGTTGCATCGTTGATGCAGGATTCCTGTCAATCCTAGTTCAAATCCTTAATTCAGGGAGATTCATCCCATAGAAGATAAATATTAAAATGTACAGCAGGTTGGTTATTTCCGATGAGAAGACTTTCTCTCTCCCATATATGAACTGAGCATTCAGTAATACATAACAGTATGTGAGCTGAATGCGGTGTGGGCTGCCCTTGAATCCACCTCAGTGCACCAGCCAGAGATAAAACAGCAATGTCAGGGACACTGATCATTACACTGGGAGGTGAAAATAGCATTTGGTATCACCACCTGAAATGGCATCATCGCCTCCTGGCACCACATTTATAATGCTTCCTATAAGCATCTGGGCCAATTAAAAGTTTTATAGTGTCATGAACAGCAGGCTACATTGTAATGGAGACCAGAAGGCACAAAGGGATTCTGCAGAGCCCATGTTGATTAAAAACAGTGTTTCTATGCAGTAAATGACTCCTAATTATGGTCGTTAAATCAAAGCTATCATGTGTAGGAGTAATCTATATCTGGAATGCCTCCTTCTCTATAGCCACGATTGGTACCATAGCCAGAGTTGGTCATGTTTTGGGTAGGCTTGTATAGACCTGTGCCATTCGAGGGGAAGATGGTGTGTATAATGTAATCCTCTCTCACTGGTTTTGGTTGAAGGGACTGCCTTGTTGCCATTGGTGTCATCTGAAATCCTGGTCCTCTAATCTCTAAGATGGTATTGTCTTTCTTTGTGCCTGACTCAATGTAGTCATCATAGTGTTTGCTCTTGCGAGAGCTACTATGGTTGTAATGGTCTCGTGATGTGAAATGCCCTGCACGGTGCCCATACCAGCAGAAAATGGCAATAATAAGAGCGAGGGAAACTATTGCCGTAGCACCTCCAATAATTCCTGCAAGAGGAAGAGAAGTCAGCTGATCAGAGCTCTCATCTCTATCATCATCATCATGGTGGCCAGGATCAGATGTTTCCGTTCTGGCACAAACTGGAACCTCATTTGATTCTGTGTCCCCCCCAGGCAAACTACTCCTGCTTCCACTGTTAGATACAAGAGGCACCATGCAGATAATGTAGCTGGAAGCAGGCTGTAGGGAAGTGAGAAGATACTCCCGCCGGTCACCTCTGACCAAGGTTTCTGTGATGGAGCCCATCACTGAGCTGGTTCCTAGGCGAAGCCAGCTTAATCGAAAGGAAGAAGAGGTTTGTGCTACGCTCCAAGTAACACGGATGCTGTCATGGGATAGGGGTTTCACGTTCAGAGCCAGGTTCTTGCCAACACCGCTGCTGCTTAATGTGTAGTCCAATCCTGTTTCTGGGAGACCGAGGCCAGGTCGCTTGGACCTGAGTGTAAACAGGGACCCTTGAGGGGGAGAAAGAGTGGTGGAAATGACTCCCGCTGCTCCTCCACTCACTCTGTTACCACCAACTGCAACCCCTGTACCCACTCCGCCACCACCAGCAGCAGCCAACTCACATTCATCCATCTGATTTGTGAGGTCTCTAAGCGCCATGTCTCGGAGTCGCTCTGGAGTCTGGCAAATAAAGCCTCTGACTGTAATTGTATTCCCCTTTGCTTCTAGCCAGTCATGTAGCCAGCGCAAGTTGCACCCACAGTGCCATGGGTTTCCTCGCACAAGCAGCTGACCCAGGCTCTCCAAGTCCCTGAACAATCCTCTGGGTAGGGTAGTCAGATTGTTTCCAGAGAGGTCTAGGCGCTGCAGTCTGCGCATTCCATCTAGCGAGCCCCGGGGCATGTGTATAAGGTTATTATCCTGAAGGGAGAGTCTCTGCAGGTGGGCACTAGGCAAGTTAAGAGGAGGTGTTTGAAGTGAATTACGGACCAGAGAAAGTTCTGTTAAGTTTGACAAGCGTGAGAAGGTATCATCAGCTATGCGTTGATTTGCTAAAAGATTACCATCTAAGACCAGGCGACGTAAAGAGGACAAACCTCTGAAGGCATGAGTGGGAATAGTAGAAATTCGGTTGTCATCTAAACGGAGCTCTTCAAGTGAGGCAGGAAGACCAGATGGGATGCTAGAAAGGTGGTTTCTGGAAAGGAAGAGGAGACGTAATCGAGGGTTGTCTGCAAAGGCCTGGTCCTCAATACTCACTGTGGAAACAGAGTTGTCGTCCAGATGCAACTTTTCAAGAAGTGGAAGTCTAGCAAGTGCAGTCCTTGGCAACACTCTAATATTGTTGTCCTGGAGGTGAAGCTCTCTTAATGAAGGTGGCAAATGCATGGGAAAGTCATCAAGCTCATTATCATAGAGATATATAACACGCACAGTCATGTGATGTTCCAAGGACCTAGGAAGCCCTGCATTGTCAATGTGATTGTTCTGAAGATAAAGTACAGTTGCAGATGGTGGTAGAGGTGGGATTGCGCTCAATCCACGGTCATTGCAGTAAATAAAGTCCTCATCACAGCGACACACAGATGGGCACACTATGTCACCTTCGCCATCCAAGCCCTGTGATGAAGCTGCAGTCATCTCCAACAGTTCTGCCAATAATGTGAGACACAGGAGCAGGAAGAAGAGCAAGTCTCGAAGCTCTCCTATACCTTCAGGAGCCATCATGCAACCAGCAAGCTCTCCTATCGTCCACTTGCCTTTTATAGCACAATTAACCAATTTAATGACTCTTTACAGAAGATGATTCAGAAGTCCATTTGGACTTGGGGCATGTATTCTTTCACCCTGGAAACAGACAAGAGAGAAAGAGACACACATTAGTTAGCAAATACCCTGGACAGATTTTTTTATGTTCCAGTAAAAGTCAATGAAATGGGAACATCATATTTATGGTAATTAAATCAATGCCAATTGCTTAGTTGTGCTAACATCAAATCATTTTGCATAGCTGTATTTTAACTGAAGTTTAAACCAATGGCATCAATTACTGCAGTAATAAATTACTGACAAACAAATGTATATTACAATCAGAGCCATATTTTACATAACAATATATAAGCACTATGCATGTTAGAGCTCACACATTTCTTTTCAATTTTAAATACTAATTTTATTAAAACAATATAAACATATAACAATATAAACAAAGAGTTTAATGGTTGTACACAATTAATTGTTTATTTTATTTTTTTTCTCATTTCAAGTGAATTAAATCAACCATCTACTCTGAGAGTATGAGAGTTGTGGAGTTATTTAAGTTGTAGTGCCCCCCATTGGCGGATTTGGACGCAACTTGGCTTGTACTGTATCCCCAAAATCTCTTTTTGTCTAGGTTTGAACATTGTGTAGATACAGGTCAATTAGTTAAAATGAGCAATACCAAAGCATTTCATTGGTGTAAATCTTCATAGTGCTTTGATAAATCCAAATTCTTTTGATAGCTCTTTGTCATGAGGGTCTTGATGAGCACATGATTCATGTAAATTAATCTTATGACCAAGGTGGAGAGTTTTAGAAAGAAAAATAATAATTGACAAAACCGTATAGGGTGATTTTGTGTTGTGATGTTGTGTTTTAAATTGCTTAAATAACACATGGTCAAATGTGACTGCTGACCAATATTGCATATTTAGGTCACTTCATACAGTACAGAGATGAAGGATTGAGAGAGGGGGAGAGAAACGGCTTTGCGTTGAGTTGGAGGGATTAGTTAACATGTGTGTTTGTGACTATCTGGACTAAGCAGGTGTTTTCGCTTACAAGGTTCACACTCTTTTATATTCAGCCTCACCTGGCAGCAGACATAATATTAACATTTTCTAGAGCAGGGTTCTCAACCTGTGGGCTTGGGTTGAGGAATATTATTTTTAAACATTAATGTTTAAATTTGATATTGAATACCTTAACAAATAAATTGCAACTAAACAGAACACCCCCGCATTGAATCAAAAATTGCACATGTTGAGTAAAAAACTATTTTTAAAAACAGTTTATTATAAATTCTCCTTAAATATGATAAACATTCATTAAAAATTATGACTATAATCAAATAATTACTTTAGATCATAATCTTAGCCCCTTTTGAGGATTGTTACAACCCTTTTATCAAGGCTTACATGTGCAACCCACAATTTATTATTATTATTACTATTATTATATTTTAAACATGCATGTAGGACATTTATGCAAAACTTAAATGTCCATTAAGTCACTATAAAAATGTGTTCAATTTTCTCAGGAACAGATAAACATGTATCTGGCATTGTTGGTTGCTGTACTTAATGCAGCAGAAATTAAATGCCTAGTGAGTGATGCTAAAGTATTTAAAAATAACACACCACCTACTCAAAAGTATATTCTAAACCTAACCGATAGTTTTAAGAAAAGCAAACAAGTTCTCCGCATGTACCAGGTGTGCTCCTGCAACAAATTCTCACTCCACCATGTCACATTTTGACGCTTGGTCAAGACCCTTTTGCGTCGCTTTTGCAGCTCAAGGTACCCCTTTTTAGATGCTTTTCGATGTGAAGGGTCCTCCACTGCTTTCAGTGGTTTTGCACACACAACGCAGTTAAAGGTATTTATTGCACAAACTAATCATAAACAAGCAGTATAAATAAATTACAAACAAGTCGTGTCACATTCCAAGTCTTCTGAAGCCATACAAAGTCTTTATGCGCAGAAGAGAGTCAAACACAAGGTTTTTATCACTAAAAATTTGACACGCTGTCATCTCATTCAGAAAACATACTAATATCATTTAATAAAACTGTTTTGACTGTTTATATTGAAATATCACACCCCTACATATATGCAATAATGCCATTTCTTTTACTCAATAGATCTTTTGATTATGATTGATTGCGTCGCCATATTGATGCAAAGGATTTCCTATTTAAAACAACGGAGGTCCCTTCATGTCAAAAAGTGACTAAAAAGGGGTACCTTGAGCTTTAAAAAGCGATGCAAAAAGGTTTTGACCAAGCGTCAAAATGTGACTAGTTGGAGTGAGACTGTGTTGGCTACTGTGCATTTTTCTTATGTCAGAAAAGCCATGCATTTGGAGCTGTTTGTTTTCGGCAAGGAACCATGTGAAAATAAATCTTTGTGAATCTATAATCTGCCACTGTAATCCTAATTTATAAGAGAAGGAATATGTTATTTCATATATTTCTGATGGAAAAAGCATTGCATTTATGTATAGGTAGTTTTGCAGAAATGCATGTAGAGGGATGCTTTTCCAATGAGCATATGCTGATTATGTTTGTCAGACACTGACTCAGTGACTATACTCACCACAGCTGTGAGACCAGAAGATTGACTGTAATTGGATCATCTACACAGCTGGTGTCATTGTATGTATGTGTGCAAATAAAATAAGCCAGTATGTGGATGTTTGTATCTGTACATGGCATATATGCATGCCATTATCTGTGTGTATATAAAATGTTTGGGTGCATGTGTGTGAGGGCGAGAGAGGAGTGTGGCTTAGTCACAAGGGGACATGTAAAAATGGGGCTGTCCAGACAGGCTGTCGCCTTGGGGTGTCTTGCTCTCTCTCCTTTCCAATATTCCTGCCAGTCGGAGGGCAGGACAAGACTATATCAGTTTACATCCAGGGACTCTGGGACGGACCACAGAAACAAGTGAGTGACTGCATATTCAGTATCTAGCACTTAAAATCAGAGAGAAAAAAAATATCTCTGCTCATACCTAATGTCAATTGGTAGCATGTAGTAACACTGTATTTTATTTGAAAAGAACAGAACACTAGATTGGCCATAGACTAGCAAAGACTAGCCATAGCATAGTTGTCACAAGCACTACACCAAAACTAAGGAAACGTTTTGCAAATAATGCATTTCGAGAGGAACGCGATACGAATTAATCAAACACAGCTGTTAGCCCATCTGCTAATTATTTCCCAATCACTCTCGTCTAATAGATTTTTCTCCCATTCACTATAAAAGCCCCAACTTTCAATCCTTCCACATCTCGCTTTAAGCATCCCTCCTCCTCCCCTTCTCCACTTATTTTCCAATTCACGCCCCCCAGGGGGAGCAGTCTGGGACTGAGCTGAGCTTCGAACCGTTGCCCACACTAGGGTTCATACAACTAGGGTTCGCGGTTTGCCGTTCTCGTAGGTTCGCTCCCCTGACAGCATGCCAAACCCGCTAAAACTACCAATGTGGAAAGCGTGAACTCTTGAAAAGGTTTTGAGTTACAAGATCATTTGTATATCCATACTTTTATCTTGTATTTATATATACATTTGAAACTGATAAAATGGTAAATGTCACAAATATATATATATATATATATATATATATACTTTATCATCACCAACTGTCCATGCAGAAATTATTAAGAGCCCTATTTAGATTTAGCTGAAAAGCCATTAAATAGTTTATAGATTTTAAATACAGGTATGTTTTTAAAGATATATTTTATTACATTAGATAGTATTTCATATTTAAACAAGGATATCCATCTCAAATTATTGTCAATAAACAGCAGGTTCCTGTTGTAACAATTTACCCCATATAGTATGACAACATACCCGGTATAGATCCACATGTGTTCAATGCAATGTATCGTTTTTTTCCCCCTAGACAATAATAGTGGAAATGTTCTATAGCCACTTCATGCACTTCAAACTTTTTACATCATGAAATATTTTTAAAATGTCAATTCTGCATAAAAATAAAATACAATAAGCAAATGCATTATTTCAAAGACAAATTCATGCTATTGCATGTCGACTGCAGTGACGGAGTTAGAAGGAAAGTCGTTAAAAACCATTATCTGTCAAGCAATGCACTGCTGTAAATATTTTGGGAACTGAAAATGTCAGATGCCGGAGAGAGAGATAGGAATGATGATGGATGTTTATAAGCAACTGAGGAAACAGAATGATTAAAGGTTGAATGAAAGCTGCAAGGGAGATGGAGGAACAGGGGTGAGAGACACTGTTAAGTCAGCGTGCTCTTAAATTGATGTTTTGGGGATGAGATGTCTCTTTACCCAGGTCCCAATGTGGATTTCGAATAATGTTAAAAGATTTGTCTTATCTATCCATCAATCAATTTAGTAGCATGCCAGTCAAATATTTGTACTTGCATACACCTACCAGCAATTTACTATCAATCTATCTTTTTTTTTTTTTTATAAAAGCCAGCAAAGAACTTGGGGAGTAAAATAATTCAATCTTTTCAGATTAGATACAGTAAGCTTGCTAATGCTGACTGCAAAATTAATATAAAATATGCCACAAATATGCCATACTTTAAAATATGCATACAAATATGTTAGTCAAAAGGGGTGTGGAAAAAATGTGTCTGATAGAAAATTTAAAGGGGTTCTTAATGTACTTTAATTACGCTTAAAATAAAAATATCATAGTAAAAACAGGCTCTTTCTGACCCCATGAATCACCTGTAATCAGGGCTGGATTAACATATTGACTAGCCAGGACTAAAGCTCCGGAGTCTAAAGAAGAACCACATTGTAAGTACACATTGCTACATAGGGTTAGTATCTAGAGCTGTAATATTTCTGTAACTACACACATGTAACCACCCTCAGAATGTTGCATGCAAGTACAAATGTGTAACAGAACATTGGTAACAACACTTTTTTTTACTTTACTAAGTAGTCATGTAACAGGAATTATATAGCTACATTTTGTTACAGCAGTGTATAAGAGTACTTGGAACAGGGGATGATCAATAGAGAATGGATACCCTACCCGAGCTACCCGACGGGTCGGGCTGGGTTCGGACAGATATTTAGAAAGAACGCTCGGGTTCGGGTCGGGCTCGGTCACATCAGTGCGAACGTGTGCCTGTGTTATAAAGGCACTTTTTGCCCCGCGTGCGCTGATGATCTCACTTCTTGGAAGGTTGGCGCACATTGCTGCTTCCCAGTTTGTATGAGTTTTTGCAGTGACTCAATTAGGGCTGTATTTAGTTTAACAGATAAATTCAAAGGAAATAATTGTATGATTGTGACTGAAATCCATTTTATAATGCACACTCAGATGTTTCCTTGAGTATTTTATTTTTTATACTCCCAGCGTTGTTCATTTCTGCCGCGCACTAAATTAACGTTATATGCTGCAAAAGCTATCATATGTGTTAATTTGTGTTCTCCTGGTACATGCTTTATCGTTATATGTTCTCAAAATTAGGTTTTGTAAAAGTATTTTGCTCAGTTTGTATAAGACATCACAGCGAGTCGTGCATTACTGCCCACGCTGAATTATATGCTGCACGAGCCATCATTTGTGTTCTCCAGAATAAATGAGGATGTGAAGGCAAGTGTTCTCATAGTTTGTTTCATATTTTCCACACAAAGCAGAGATCACAACGCTACATGAACGCCTTCCTACAGTTGCTTAATAAAAGCGGGCTTTCCACACAAAAAAGTGCATGTGTCATTAGTATGAGAAAAAAAAAAATTAGATTGGGCTTGGACATAAGTATCTTAATGCCTGTCCGGCTCAGGTCGGGTACTGCTCTGTCGGACGCAGGGCGGGCTCAGACAGGAAAATGCGGCCCAAACTGCACTCTAGTAGACATGCGCAGTACGTGTAAATTTTTATGCCAAGTGTGAAAAAACATACTCAAATATGGTACATGGTACTGTTGGTGCTGTTTCAGTTTGCTGAAGCTTTTTCAGCAAAAGACCTATTCGGACGGGACTAGTTTTCTAAACTACGTTTAAGTTTTGATCGTTATTACCTGACGTCCGCGATTTTCAAGTACTATTTCGGACAGGACTAACAACTCTGTATGCGTGCATTGCTATAGTCAGTTAGATTGATTACAATAAGTGTAATCACAAACACCATGGTGAATCTAAATGTCTAGTACAGAAAAAACATGTTAATGTGTGGTTACTTTATTTTAACTATTATGATTTTTATTTGTAGTAAACCCAGTAGGTAATTTGCTCTGGAATTATCACAGAGGTTGTGAGAGAAAAACACAGAGATGGCAGATTCGGACGGGATTAAAATTACCAAGTACATCTGTGAAACAAAATTTTCTCTAACGACCCCCTGTAAAACTAGTCCTGTCCGAATAGGTAAGTGGATTGAAGAATGGTTGAGTAAATTCTTATTTTTTTCTAGCTTTGTGCAAAAAAAAAAAGTTTTGGAGCTTTGCAAAACTGAAGTTGAGTCACTGATGTCACATGGACTGTTTCACTAATGCATTTACTGATGTATTTGTTCCTTTCATCAATTAAACTAGATTTCAGTCAGGGCCATTCTGTTCTAGTCAGAATAGTTTAGAAGTCCTGAACATTTACTTTGAAGGGTTAAGTTCTGAGCTATCCACTGGCAAACATCACTGAGGTAAATCGTCTGTCCTCAAACCATTAGTGAAACTTTTCTCATTGGTCGGTCTTTTCTCTTCAACTTTTCAGGCTCTTCATTCAGGCTGATTTTCATTTAGTGAATCCTCAGCTGGTGATGATATTGTGAATGAATAATCAGGAAACTGATCTCTAAAAGACAACTGGTGAGGATAATTATAACATTTAAGTATATCAGGTTTAATGTTAAGAGGAAGATATAATACTTGAGTTGTATTTCCCCAAACCAAATGAATGTTCTCCTTAATTTAGGCGTATAGGGACTGAGGATGATGTTGTGAATAGCATTATCATACTTAGGCTTGTGCCGGTATTCAATAATGCGATAAATTGCGGTAATGAATATGCACGATATTGTTATCGCGGGCACTTCAAAATACCGTGAAAAATAATAGATCCGAATTTATAT
>JAUCNO010001398.1:5063038-5096417 GCA_032353835.1 Enteromius viviparus | reverse complement strand
TTTGTACTTTGACAATCAGGGACTATTCAAGACAAATCATTAAATTGCTAAAAGGCACTATTAAAACTGTAAATGTATTAAAGCTTTGTTTTATGATGATCCTCCAGAGTATGAAATGGTGTCATCTGCATATGATGAAAAATACCAGAAATATAAACTGAAAGTAAGAATGAAGCTAACACAGATCCTTGAGGAACACCTTTGCTAATAGCTCATGGTTCAAATAGTTGCTTCATCTTTACCCTTTTGGATCTATTGGATAGGTGAGTATTACAGTGGCCCATAGTGCACAACACAACGGAAATGCTCCCAACTATTAGGGGGCAGTTGGTCTTGTTTTTTTTTTTTTATTTCGTTGTGTTGTGAGTTTATGTTTGTTTGTTTGTTTTTGTTGGGTAATTAGCTTATATTAGTTTTTTTTAAATTGAGGTGTGTTGTGAGTTTATGTTTGGTTTTTTAAATTGCATTGTGTTGTGCACTACTGGTACGTGGTAGAGTAGAGAACCCATTTAAAGTTAAGTTAGATGCACACCTATAATAAAATCTAGACATCCAAATAGAATAATCAACCATCAATTTGATCAATAAAAATAGCTGCATAATACTGTTGTGTATAAAACATAAATGCTGTTTGTAGCATTTACAGCCGTTGTAATGAGCCTAAATTAATGAAAATCAGACAGCAAATTAGGTATTATCTAAATTACTGAAAAACAGACTACAGATATGGTTTAAAAATGTCTTGAGAAAACCTATCTATTGCTTAATTAATCTATCAACCTTGCAACACAATGCAAAACTGAAATAAGCAGATTTCATTTTATTGGTATTCTTATAAACAGGGTAAACAATGGCTGCTTTCCAGGTTTTAGGTATCTCTGCTATAGATATACTGCAGTCATGTCAAAAGTATATGTTAGTGGCTCAGCTATAATAGATGTACCAACCAATAGATCTAAGACATCTTAACCGGCACGGTTTTTGGGGGGATACATTTAAATAGTAAATTAAGCAGCTCCCTGGGTTAGGAAGTAATGCCATGTTTTTTATGCTAAAGAGTTTTAAGGGGGCATGTTTACTGAGTACAGTATTAACAGACTGACAAAATAAGACCAAGCTTCTACAACAGTATGAATGAAATTGACTTTGAAAAGTCCACATGGCTAAATCATGCAGATAGGCTTGCTCATTAAATCATTTAAAAATACAATTCTGTCAGATTAGGCTAAGCGAGGGATCCAAAAGTCTGAACCTTGAGATCAACTCAAATCAAACACATCTGAACAAGCAAATCAAGGTCTTTGGGATTCCAGGTTGGAGCTAATTTCTGCAGGGAAATTAATCTAGAGGACCAGACTTGAGACAACAATGTCTCATAAACAACAATCAGTTAAATCATCAACGAAAACAATGATATAGTATCATTATGATTTGTCAAAATTACATCCAAATGCATTTTCTAAATGTTTACTATCATATAATCTGAAGGACGTTTAAAGAGTAAAACTGGAGCAGAACCAAGAGTTGTTAAAATACAGGAATGAGAAGATGGGGAGAATAAAAATCTGCAAGTATACAGTTTTGTACTTAATATTTTAAACATTAATTCAAGCTAGGGTTGCCAGAATAGTATTTTTCCCTTCCCTATGCATTATTTGCAACCCAAAAATCACTAAGAAGCTTTGTGCTTGGTTACGTCTCATAAATCTCTCAAATTATGTTCTGTTTTATCACATATTCAAACAATAAATGTCCTTTTGACTCTCTTAAATGTGGCCTGACAGACTTTGGGGTGTTTTATTTGCGTTATGTTGTTTACAAACATTTGAACAATAATCAATTTCAGCAAAGATGTTTATATTCATCTCTACTTTATTGGTCATAATTATCTATTTGTTCTATGAAAAAAAAGCATGACAAACAAAAAAATAACAAAATTCAGGCTTGGGAGAGCAAGAATTTTTCAAGTGGGGTAATGCTTTTAATCTAATGCTTTTAATTGGAAAAGGAGATTTAAATACAGGATGGGGAAAAAATGTGTGTGTGTGTGTGTACAGACTTCACCTTTAGAAAGGCATCATCGTTCCAACCTCTGTACTTTCTCTCACACAATGTACACTAGCCACAAATCCTAACAAGACCTGAGAAAGAGGGAGAAATAATGGTTTTCATATTCTCCTTGTGTCAGCAGTCTGCTGTCAGTGGAGCTACATTTTACTGACAATCAAGCTCTCAGATCTCTATCTCTCTTCCTCTCGTCTCTTTTTGAGAGTGACGTTAAATAAGTACATATTCGAGATCCCCGTTGGCCGCTAAAGGAGCCGTTCCACCATCAAAACCTGTTGCCATCGCATTCATTTGGCTCAATGTCTGTCCCAACAGAATATCTGATTAAAAATAAATCCTGGAAGCATTAGCACTGAAGCAGTGTTCGCCTCCACAAAGAAATGGCAGGGGATTGAACAAAAAGGCCACACAACCACGTGAGAAAAACTGGAGGAAAAAAGAATGTTCAAATGTGAATAACTGAATATGAAATAAAGCCTGTGCTGTCTTTGGCTCCTTTTTACTTATTTTTTTATGCTTGCTTTATGAAGTAATTTGATGAAAATGGTAACAGTTTTCTGCTCTTCCTGCTATAAAATATGCATTTTCCACCTGCAGTTTATTTTTATTTATCTAATACTGAGGACAGACTATTTTGGACACACACCAGAAAGAAAATCGCAAGGAATCACTTTCTCATGGGTGCCAGTGAGATTAAATAGAGATCTTTTGCTCAAGTCTCTATTTCTCAGATTGTTTCTCTGAGAAAAGACTTCAAGAATCCTACATAAATGTCCTCTAGAGGTTCAAAAGAAGATCTCAACAAAGTCTCAAACTGTGCTCAGATTTGCCAAGATCCCCAAGAGATCTTATTATGAACTCAAATATATTTCTCATCACATTCTCCGCGGGCCAGATTATCTGAGCTATGCTATTCACATTGATTTTCTAGTTGTTCACTGTATATAAGTTATGTCTTATTTTATGAAGTCTTAAGCAACCTCTGAGCAATAAAATGGTACTCTGAGCTAGCTTTTCATTTTTTATTAAAGAGAGGTTCTACCTGAAAAATTGATATTATCCTTATCCTTTTCCAGCCTCACTAAAAAGGGCTAAGACAGCGTGGTGCTAAAACATGTTTTGAAAGACTGTACATTCATGACATGCATATCATTAGTGTCGTATGCAACAAAGGCTTCTAGCTGTTGGCAGCAGTTTGTAATGTGTCAGTAGCTGCAAAAGGAACTGGCAT
The DNA here is from genome assembly GCA_032353835.1 of Enteromius viviparus. Lineage (NCBI taxonomy): Eukaryota > Metazoa > Chordata > Actinopteri > Cypriniformes > Cyprinidae > Enteromius > Enteromius viviparus. The sequence goes on along the minus strand of JAUCNO010001398.1, from coordinate 5,093,119 downwards.
TATTAATTTGTCACTTTCATAAACTAGAGCCATCATGACATGTCATGGAGTAGTCATGGAAATGTTTAAACACATACAGTGGCGGTTTTAGGCACGGGCGAACGGGGCAGTCGCCAGGGGGAAGATTTTTTTCATGTAACGTGGGGGGCGGCAAAGACGTGGTAAACCACTCTGGCCAGGGAGCATTTCTGCACCGGGAGAGCAAACACCACTATCATGTACTGTATTTCGGGAGAAATTTATGAATTTACATGCTGTAAATCCGACTGACGGGACTCTCTAAACTGCAGCCTGAACAAACATGGCAGCGCCCATCTCATGTTACAGATCATGATCAAGATCATTTATAAAGGTGTATAAAAACGACAAAACACACTCATTTACACATATTTGTGAACCGGAATATCAGACTGTTCATGACACAGTAAGCAAGTGAATATTTGAAATAAAAAAAATTAAAACTAAATAAAAGCGATCCATCTGTCTCACAGCATTATTGTGCTTGCAGTATGTCACGTGACAAGCAAGGAATGGAAACAGTAAAAGCGAAAGTTCTAAATACGTTCTGGGGGGACCGCTGGAATATTTTAAACTCACCGCTGAAAAGGTTAAAACTCTAAAGGCAGGGAATCATTTGACAGATTGTGATTGGTAGTTTAGGAACAGTATGTTTGTGTGTGGGTGTTTTTTTTTTCTATTTATATAATCCTCTATAAACTATAAAATATAGAAATCAGGTATACAACATGAAACATAATGAATAGTCTAGTCAACCAAATAATAATAATAAAAAAAATTATATTAATCAAAATGAATAAAAATTATTACAATATCAAAAGTAATAATCAACAATAAAGGTTATGACCTTATTAAATATAACTGTACTTAAAACAATCAGAATACAAAAGAAAAGATTCTAAATAAACAAATAAATAAATAATTAAACTACAAATTCTATATAAACAAAATGTATAAACGTAAATTACACTGTTTATTTGCATAGATGGTTTAATACCACTTGAATGTGATGTACATGTATAAACACAATGTTGCATAATATATATTAATGTTAAGTATATAAACTATAAAACAATAATAAAAAATGGGAATTTAGGACAGGGCAGACCTACAATATTATGAAAAACTTCTATTAAAAAGGGAAAAAAAATCAAATAATTATTGTCTGTTTGTTATTTGTTTTTGTTTTTTTGTCACACATTTAAATTATCTTCCCACATTATGGTGCATTTTTAATTTGTGCCATCTATGTTTTGTTTTCTTCAAGTATATTGAGAAGGCTCTCAATATTGATATTTTAAAAAAACAACAACTACCAAAAAATATTACATTAAAACGGGAAGATCATGTCAAGGGGTTTGTATTTTATGATACATCATGCAATAAGATTGTATTTTATAATATTTAGCACAGTTTCAAATAATACATCATCTGCAGTGTTGGATTATGAACTGAGCCAAAAGATGCCTGCAAAAGAAAGCTGACACGGACCACCTGGGCCACCGGTGTTTACAACACATGCTGACCACTGACACCACACTACACTGCACTAAATTGAGATATTTTTTCTGTTCTGTGTTCCCCTTTAATATATATACCCCAGAGTTTTAGTGCCACCAAAAAAATAAATAAATCTAAAACTATGAGATTAAACTCGTAATATTAAAAAGTCGAAACTACGAGAATAAAGTTGTAATATTACGAGAATAAAAGTGGAAATACTACGAGAATAAAGTTAAAACTATGAGATTAAAGTCGAAATATAATATTTGTAAATGACGTGGATTGAGAGAGGCCACCAGATATACTGTAGGCATATTTTAATATTGCTGCGTCCGAGCTGCCGCTTGATGTTACTGGGATGAGATCTAAGATAATATGATATTTATTACCGCTGAACTTTTAATCTTAACATCAGCTCACACACTCAGTTGACATTCCTTTGGGGGTCCTGTAGCTCGCTTATTTAACCCTTTTTAATAAACTACAAAGACATTTATGTAGGATTTAGCAGAAATTATATTATGTGTAAATTTTGCGAGACAATATGCTTGGAAATAATATTTCATATTTTTCATTGGATTCGTTGTAGTGCGCTTGTGTGTTTCTATTTCTACGGATTAGTTCAGCCCCCTCGTTACCTCGTTATGTATTGTATTTGTATTGTACTGTATTGTATGGTTCCTTGCCGCTGTCACTTGATAAATAAATAGTTTAATTCTCGTCATTATACATTACCATCACTCTATTCTCCTATTTGATAATGTTCAGTTTTGCTACAATCTGTATTGTTAAAAGCGCTATATAAATAAAAGTGACTTGACATGTATTTAAAGGTTGTTTGGTCCTTGTCTTTTCGCCGATCATTGTGGTGCCCCTTGGATACTGTTTGCCATTCGCCTGACCCCTGCTTTACATTCAGGATTATTTTACTGTCTATTCCTCTGATGTTACCGCTTGCTATTGATAGACCCTGTAGTTTAATAAGGCGCTTCATATGGATTCTCCCTCTCCTTGTCTTCCCTCCGATTAATGACAATTTAAGTATTAAATAAGGTTACATGTCATCAAATTAATTTTTTTACGGCAAAAAAAACAAAAACAATATTGTGTTTCATTTGATTGGCCCAATCTGAGTGGGTCAGTGCCACCTTGGCCCTTATATAGCTTTTCCACTGTACCACACACATTCATATTATATAGAACACGCTTTATTAGCAGCCACAATGTAATTAGTAATTCTATCAGAGAGCATTTGATTTTAGAAACAGCCTGCATGTTGAACTACTTACCTACTTCTTTTACTTCTAACAATAAGGGACTGACTTAATCTACACAACTTGCTTTTTTCTATTCCTCTTTTCATCCTTTACTGCTGTCTTTTGCTCTTTGCAAAAGTCAGCGTATGATTCATCATTCTAAGGTGCGGTTCCCAGAGGCAAGAGTTCTTTTTTTTTTTTTTTCTACACATGGACATCTCTATTCACAGCTTTTATCTTAAACAGAGCAGAAATGAAATTCCAGGGAAGGCCCATTAATAAATAATGAGGCCACTGTTTAAAACAGGCCTCAACTGAGGTTGTTTAACTTCAGCCCGCATGTATATTTTAGATGAATAAGAGTTCAAATAAATGGCCTTGTTAGTGCCTTTGTCCTTCAATACATGTGCATGTCTTTGGATGTTAGGGTTAAAACAAACATGCGTTCAAATCTCCAGTTTCTGTAGATAGCCTTCGTGTCTTTGTGACTTTTCATGCCACATCTTTGCTATTCATTATGCTGTTGATTTGTTTTTCCTTTAGCGCTGTGATTTCGGTCTTTATTTTCTAATGATGTGAGAATATTGTGAATAATGCAGAAAACACAGATGCGCTGCCCTTTTATGAGAGCTTGTGACTGCAGAAAAGAAATTTCACAAATAAGATCTTACACATCTCAGTTGTTCCTTCTATAGACATCAGAGAGCTTAAATTAAGCTCCAACAGAGATTAAAGCTAATAAAACAGACCTTTCTTGTTAGAAAAAGACCATATTAATTTCTTATTATTTTGGTTTCAGAATAGATTACTGTTTATCAATGTCTATTCTTTGAGACAAAGCCAATACCTGCATAAAATAAAACAAAGAAATTAACTTAAACATCATTTTCTTTTCAATGTTTTTTAAGATGGGCAAAATGAACTTTACTGAAATTATCTTTTGTTAAAAGCTTGTTTACTGAATAAAAGGATCCTTTAATATGTGCTATTTTTAAAATAGAGCTAATATTTCCCGCTTTGGCTGAACATATCGAAACTACTGTACTGCTTAAAATCAGTTACTAAATATTATACTGTAAAAAATTCCTTTAGAAATTACTGACAGCTGGATGCTGTAGATTTTAATTTACATAATTTATGGGCAACAGTTTGTTCAAAGATACATGAACATCAAACGTTAAAAAGTCTTTATCTTTACAGGAAAAAATTTATAAAATAACAGCCTCATAAAAAGCATTTCTGGCAACCAATATCAGAAATAGGTTAATGCTTTGCATGAAACTGTTTTAATAGTTTTATTCTGTAAAGATACAGACTTACTGATTTAATGTTCATTTATCTTTGAACAAACTGTTGCCCATAAATAAATGTAATAAATACAAATTTACAGTAAGTTACTGGCATCCAGCTGCATAATTACAGCAACTCTTTTTACAGCGTACAAAAGAAAATGATCTGTTTTGTTCTTTAAATACCACAACGACAAGATTTAAAACTCCAGAGACTAAACCGGAATTAAGGCAAGCACCTTCTACTGAAAAGTCAGAAGCTTTAATTAAAACCAATTACAACTGAAATGTTCCTGGCATGTCTTAGTCATACTTGTTTACTTACAATTACCATAAGATGGAAATGAATGCTTCCTGTATCCTCTCTGGGAAACATTTCAACTTTCAAAGCGATTTAGCAACAACATTACTTTTTTTTATGTCAAATTTTATATTGTAACTGCTGTCACTTCTGTCAGTGTTTTGCTAATTAAAACCCATGTGGGCTAAGGCAACTACAGTATGAAGGTAAAGAACTGCCATCTTAAATGTGAATGTATTTACCTCTATGGCCATTAACTATATATGAATACATGCTGTCTTCCATTACAGAAGACCAAAGGCAATTAGACATTTGGCTGCTGACTGTTTCTTGGCCAGGTGTGTCATTGCATCATTAGCTTCTGCACAAAACACTTTCGAGCTGATTTTATGGATTTACATTTGCAGTATTTTGTTGTTGTCTCTCAACTGTAGATTTGGGGGTGAGCCTTTCACGAGGATGTCGGCTTTCAATTTGTCCATTTGTCTGGTTGAGTCAGTAAGGTGTGTATTTATTCAGCAGGAGAACAGCATTTGTATTCAATTCATCATTCTTTGTAAGATGGCAGTGTGTTTAAATCCAAGCTGAACAATCTCAATCCCCTCGCCACATCTCCCTCCCTCTCTCACCCCCGTCATCTCTCTCTCTCCTTTTCCGAACGTGCCCTGCATGAGAAGCGAGGCAGACGATTGAGACGCAATTTCTCTGTGCTGCTTTCATGCCCGTCTGTTTCATCATGGCACTATTTTCACCATTCTTTTCAAATTTTGCCTTCTTTTTTTCCATTGACGCTTGCATTTTAACCGCAACATTCTATCACCTTCCTTTCCGTTCATCTTCATTTCGCTCTCTTTTCGTTTGTCAGTTCTTGCAAACCACAAACCTAACTTCCTCTAACTCTTTAATCCCAACTCATTCCTTTAGCTGACACAATTCTATAATAGTCTTGAATGCAAAATAAATAAATAAATAAAAAATACATGCAGTGATAATCTGCTTTCTGACTGCTTATGTCTAATACCATCAATGACCTCTGCCACATCCCTCGGTCTGATTCTGATGAATAGCTGGAACGGTTGGACGCCAAATGTAAGGATTAAGGATGTAATGGTTCATTTGTTTTCTTGATAAGTAATTTTGAAATACTGATGAAACTGCATTGATCTTAAAATATGATTTACAAGAGGTTACATGTTCGTATCACATTAGTTTGTGATTTAAATGTAAAATAATAATTTAATAACGCGATGAAAATGCCAAATTAATCTTGACCTTTTGACACGTACTGTATAAGCATTTCTGACAGGATTTTTATTGTAGAAATGTGTGTTATAATAAGAGGCAGACCAGCTCTACTATTTGTTATCAGTCACAGAAATGTTCTCTCCCGCACAGGCAGCTCAAAGACACGCCCACTAATCTATTATCAATTCCATGACTTGCTATCTGTTTTAGCAAAATCAAAATACAGTGCAAAATAATGTGTCTAAATCATGATAAATAACGTGAAGTGGTAATTTATTAAATTTAAAAGTGAATGGTTTTTTTATTATTATTTATCACACGTCTTCTGTTATCTTGTATGAAGATTTTGTAATCATCTATATGTTTACACATTGAATCTGTATCTTATAACAACTTTAAACTTAAATGAGCCTATAACCCTATATTAATAATAAATGTCTTATTTGTGGTATCTTTTTCTGAGAAGTAACTCCAGATGGAGTTCCTCTGTCTGTCATCAGTCTTTCTGCTCTACCGTTTGAATGAAAATCTGTTCATTTTTTAACACAGTCATGTTCATGCTACTAAGTAATACTAGAAAATATTTGTAGTAGTTGTATTAGTTACATAATTAAAATTACTTTATTTTGATAGTGCACTTTGGACATTATACTAACTGTAATAACTTTTGCAGCTGCAATTCATAACTAAAAACAGTTATTAATAATCTGATGAATAGTAGATATACTGCTGTACATAATATTAATATAGCAAGTTTCAGTAGTTCTGTGAAATAGAACCTACGGACATGAAAGCATGAAGCAGTATTTCCAAACAATGCCGCTCCAAGCAAGGCTATGCACTGTATTGTTTAAATCCATTATAATGCAATATAATGGAATTTGAACATAATTATAGCCTTTAGAAAGTTTTAATCGAACAAATATGTATAAATAATAAAAATAAGGCTAGTGGTAGAATAGATGCTAGTGGTATTCAATACAAAAATGTAATCCCAGGTAAAGGCTTTTATAGACTTACATTTAAGCAGTTATTATGTTATGCCTACTTTTACTGCATGTTTTAGTGCATGATTTGTCAACTAATATAATAGTTTGCATCACAAAACCAGCTTTTTTTCTTTTTTGTATGGCTTTTTTCGTCACAGCAATAAACTTAAGTCATGATGAAAGACTTCAAAGACTTGCAGAAGCCAACATGACAAAATGTTACCAGATTTGTATTTATCTGTTCATAAATAATTTTTAGTACCACTTAATTTGAAACTGAAGTTGTAGCAAAAATTGCAAGAAGTATAATTTTGCTGAAATGTCGTAAATACTTTTAGCAAAATTGTACGTATTTCACGAGTTGCTAAATCATAACTTTTTATGAATTACCTACACCTAATCCCACTCCTATACCCACTGGGGTCCAGACAAATCGTACAAAATCATACTTCTGAAGTCATACAAATTGTACAAATAAACCACCTCTTAAAATGCATATGAAGTAGTCGTGAGACTGTGTTGGTTTCTTCCGATAAACCTCAACAGAAAATACCACTAGACCAACGTCTCATACTTAATATGCATGTTCTTGCAATCTTCATTGCATAAAATGTAATTCATCAATACATTTCATATTAAATTTGTCCAATAAGCCATGTCCTATGAACAGTCACAGGAAAGCTGGAGCTTATTCCATCATCTCAGGCATAGAATATATCTTCTGCCTGTTCTGCTTGATTTCTTGATCTTGATTTCATGGTAGAATTATCTTGGAGAACTCATACAATGGTGCCTTACAGTTTGCCTACAATACCTGAACATGCTGTCAAGGTAGGCAGCACACTAGGTTTTAAAATTAAATTTATTTAGACATGCTAATTTGTCTGCTTATATAATATAGAAAATCAAGTCTGTCAATAGCGCGATCAGGGTAAGTTAGCCAAAGAGAGTGGGATAGAAGGAGATAACACAGAGAGAGCTCTTACTTCTGACACCAAAGAGGAGAAGGTGCTGTTGGCTCTGAGGGAGATCTGGCAGTGCAAGTTAATGGACTCCACATTGACTCACTGGATCTCTTTCCTGCTGTTGATTGCCAGGCTGTGATTATGCTTCTTCTCATTGGGTTGGTGTTTGAGAATCAGAGAGATGCAACACTGGGCATCCTGAGCGGTTTTATTCCAGAGGACTGACAGAACATGCAGAATGTTTAGGAAAGTTGGGATTAGTTGGGAGGCTCCATCAATAAAAAGATGTGTCAGGAAGTGCTTGTTTTTAATAAACAATTAATTTTAACCTCTAAGATACCGCACGCATGCTCCTTGAGAATTCCAACTAACCACTTCGGCTGCAAGCCAGCATTTCAAAACCTCTTTCACGGCCTGCAAGCTTGCAAAATATCTGACTTCTCTTCCTCACTCAGAATGAAAAGCCACAAAATGGAGTTATTCATAATTATGTGCCATTGTTCACTCTCATTGTTCAGTTCTGGCTTTAAGAAAGAAGCGTCCTCAGATGTCTCTGCTAATTGAAGTGGAGTCCCTTCTGTTCTGCTGGACCAGTCAGGAAATATGCTCATTCATCATTTTTTGTTTATTCCAAAGGGAGGTTGTTCTGTAGACAAAACAAAAGAAAATATTCAATAATCAGATACAAGCTAGCGTTACTAAGAGTTTTCAGTAATGGCAGCTTCAAAGATACATCAAACTGACAGTACAGACCTGCTGATGTTTTCTATGAAAGGAAATGGGTGAGCGGTTAATGCATCTAGACAAGTAGCGAATGGATCTGAGGAAACGTCTCAGGTTACTTGACTGTAACCCTGTTCCCTGAAAAAGCGGCAACGAGATGCTGCGTGAAACGTTAATGAGAACGCTCTTTGTACTACCGGTTGTTGAAGCATGCGTGTCAAACACTCCAAAGTTTGGCTTATATAACCTTGGCCAGGTGACATCATTTGATTATGAGCACCTGCAGGTTATAATAGGCATGAATTCTTAATTGTCAATATTGTGCGATTAACCAAGATAATGGTCAAAGACACAGGACATCATTTTCATTACATGGGTAAAATAAATGTTTTGTTGGATGGATCTCCATCTCCCCATCTCAGGACTGGACTAAAAAATTCCTGAGGAGACCCGTAACCCTTCCTTCACAAAACTGCCCCAAAACTGCCTTTTCATGCATATTTAGGCCCGAAAATACACAAACACGGACTTAAATCACTAATATGCATAACTGCATATTATATGTATCCCACACATTTAATTATCATGTATTAATCACTCATTGTATATGTGGTTTGAATAACTATCGGATGGTTTAGACTGTTCAGTATGGTTTTGCTTCAATTTTCTTGCTTGAATTGTTTCTTTCCACCTACAGTATTCTTATGTATCATATTCAGGTTATAGAAATCATGTCTAGTCTCCAGTCTAGTCTCATTTCTTTTCTTTACTTTATTTTCTTTCCGTGAGAGTTTGTGTAAGTTAATTTTTGCCTGCCGTCCCTCTAAGACCGCACCAACTCCGAATGGACAGTGACTCGCTTCTCCTTCAGCCACCGCCCAATCATTGGCCTCCCAAGACTTCCAAGATGACTGACTTCCAATCAATCAACTAACTCGGAAAACCCCTTTCAGCAACAAGGACCACAGAGGGAATCCCATAGCGTACAAATGGCCACCAAGTACAAACCTCCAAATTCAGGCTGAACTGGTGAAATTGATGCGAGAGTTAATCTTTTTATTGATGGTTTTTAAGTCGATGCAATAGCACCTGTTGCTATAGAATTGGGATTTCACCTTTTCATTCTCTTAAACTCACTCTTTCTTTACTTTCTCTCTTCCTGCAACTCATACGATTGTGTGAATACGTGTTCATGTGATAGTCTAGTTTGTGTGTCTTAGGTTTATCCAATAAAGCCATATTTATAATTGAAAAGAGAAGTATCTTGTGTTTTGTGCTTACAAGCTAATTTCTTAAACTTGCTACTGTGCTTATTAATAGTGTTTACACCATAATCTGGATTTTAATATGCAGCGCAGAGTTGATGTTATACGGTTCAGTGAATCGCAGACCGACTCAGTGATCCGTCGTACAACAGTGATTTTGTTCAAATTCCCTATAGAATCTTGAAAATAATTGGATTTATTTTTATATTTGAGCTAATTTTGCCCAACACAAGTAACCCATCACGGGTTCCCTTTCAAAAGCTACACTCAATGCTGTGTGCAATGCTAATGGGAACGAGAATACCAATGTTGCCGCATTAAAAGTGTCTGATTTGGGATGTTGACTCGAGGACCTGTGAGCCCGGAGTAGTATGGACATCCAGACTATAAAATCTGCAAGGGGAAACCTGCCAAAGTCATTGACAATGCAAGCCCCCTAGTTGGATGGGCCCTAACCCCTAGAGGTGAAGTCTGACCATGCACCTCGTAGGCTAGGGCAATAGCATCCCTCACCCAATGTGAAATTGTTTGCCTAGTGGCAGCCGCCCCCCTGTTGTGGCCCCATAGCATATGAAAAGCTGCTCAGACTTACACCACTGGCTAGTGCTGTGGGCGTAAATCTGCAAAGCAAGTCTTTCCTGCTCCGGAGCAGTAAATGGCGGAGGACAGAAATCTTTGAGAATAACTGGATACATGGTAGAGAATGGAACTTTAGGAAGATAATTCAGGTGAGGATAATTCGGGGGAGAATAGCTTTGACCAACCCAGGGGTAAAGTCTAGGCAGGATGGTGAAACTGACAGAGCCTGCAAATCCCCAATTCTCTTTAGAGAAGTACTGGCCATTAGAAAAACCATCTTAAGGGTCAGAAACCTAACAGGTGCTGACTCTAGTGGTTCGAAAGTGGTATCAACCAGACCCTGTAGCACAATAGCCATGTCCCATGAAGGGACTGTCGCCCTAGTGGGTGGCCTCAACTGTTTAGCTCCATGAATAAAGTGGGCAACTAAGGGGGATTGCCCACAGAAAACCCATCAATTAGAACATGTCAAGCCAAAATGGTGGCCACATACATTCTAAGAGTGCTAGGACATAAACCCGAGGACAGTTTCTCCTCCTCCGGAAGACCAGAATCTCTTAGTTGGTCCCCCTCAGGGGCCAGACGTGAAGGTTCCAAAGTTTGGGCCGAGGACAAAATATTGTCCCCCGTGCCTGAGACAGAAGATCCTTTCTTAGCGGAATCGCCCATGGTGAGCTATCAAGGAGAGATATTAGATCTGAGAACCACACTCTGGTTGGCAACAGGGTGCTATCAGTAATAGGTGAAACCCCTGTTGACGGACCTTTGCTAGGACTCCGGGGAGCATAGCGTCCAGACCCAGGGGAGCTGAAGGAGTCAGAGAGTAGTAAAGAGACATTGTGCAGTCTCTTGCTGGGCAAAGAGGTCCACCTCTGCTACAAAAAATCTCTCCCAGATTCGACAGACTACTTTGGGGTGGAGTTTCCATTCCCTATGTGTGACAGCTCGTCTGGACAGTAAGTCTGCTCCCACATTCATATGCCCTGGAATGTAAATCGCCCTGAGGGACAGGAACTTGTCCTCTGCCCAAAGCAGAACCTTGGCGATTTATGTAAGAGTCTACTGTAGTGTAACCTCTCAACTGCTTGAGGAAGTATTTCAGGGCCAGAAATAAAGCCATCATTTCGAGGCAAGTGATGTGCCATGCAAGAAGATGACCTCTCCAGATCCCTTGGGCTGGACGGCCCTCTAAAACCGCACCCCAACCCATGAGGGAAGCGTCCATCGTTAGCATCTTGCGACAACAACATGGACCTAGAGTGGGACCCAAAGTCAGAAACCGGGGTCTGAAGCACATAGAAAGGGTACGAAGCCCCTGACGCGTGACCCTTATTTGCCCCTGGGGATTGGCTCTTGAAAGAAATCCCCTGGCTCTCAGCCACAACTGAAATGGCATCATGTGCACAAGACCCAATGGTATCAAAATGGATGCATCTGCCATGAGACATAGAATTCTCTGAAAGTAACAAACAGTCACTTTCTGGTCGAGCTTGATCTTCTTTCTGCATTACGATCAAATCCCATATGACCCCTAAATACGTTGACCTCTGAGCAGGAGAGAGAATGCTTTTCTTGGCGTTGAATCTCAACCCTAGAGATTTGAGATGAGGTAGGACAACATCCCGATGTTGAAGCTCTAGCTCCTGAGACTGAGCCAAAATCAACCAGTCGTCTATGTAATTCAAAATACTTCCCGAGACACCAGTGCTGGCGGAGATTGGACTATGGCCTCCTGAGGGTGCCAGGAAGGAGTTCTTATTTTCTGTTGGAATTTTTTTTTGCGCCCCTACCCAGGGGGAAGACACCCCCACAGTCCTAGGCGCACAAACCTCAGGACATCTTTTTAGAGGAGATAATGCTCCTCAGGTCCAGTCGCTTTAATGCAGGATGTGAAGCTGAACCAGACCTGATCCGGACTGGATGGCCGAAGGAAGGAACCTCACAAACTCCTGCTCATAGCGTTTTGCCTCCCGAAGCATCCCAAAATCAAATAGGGCAGAAGGCTAGATGGGGGCATCAGTATGGATTACTGTGAAGATCGCAGTGCTTCACTGTCGAGAAGTCTCACGCATGGAGGCAAACATTTCCTCTGTGATGAAGCCATAGTAAGTTATTTTCCTTACTTTCACTTTCTGCTTATTTGTCTTTCCCATTTTCTTTTTTTCTAGATTTTATCACACAGACAGACTTGAACACAATGCGGTCCTTGAAGAAAAAAAGACCCGAGGATGTATCCGGTTCATGCCTATTTATAACCGGCAGGTGCACAAAATCAAATGATGTCACCTGGCCGAGGTTTTATAAGCCAAACTTTGGCGTGTTGTTGGCCAGTCGAAAGAGCGTTCTCATTAGCGTTTCATGCATAATTGAGTGTAGCTTTTGAAAAGGAACCAGAGTAGTAAAACCCACAGTCTTACATCCCTTAAATGTATTTAATTCAGCAGTATTCATCATTAACCAGATAATGGTGCAATTTGCAGTACTGAAAGCTAATTGCTGAAATAGGTACTGCAGTCCAAATGTTAAATATTGAAGATAGTTGTTTCTTCAGCTCCCTACTCCTCAAGACTTGATGCCAGGCAGGTTGCCAGATTTGAGGAAACACAACAGGAATGAGCAAGGCGATGAGCCTTACACTGTTAGCTGATGAGTTGATTTATCCACATTTTAATTGTGGTCAAAGAGCTTTTTAGTTGAATACAAAGGCTTTTTAGGTCAGGTAAAATCTGTGATCTCTGACCCAATTAATTTGCTGGCTTCCATGGCTGCATTATGCTGTGTTTTCGGCCAACTGGCAACCCAGGGTGTCTAAATACTGTTAGGTAAACTGGCAGTGGGTGGAATCGCACAGACAAAAGCAAAAAAAAACATCTGACACACTGTTTTGCAAAGAAGCTATTGCATGTGAACTAAGCAAGTTTTTTTTTTTTTTTATATCTACAAACATATTATAGTGTTTTATGCTCTTTTAATACTTCCAGGACACAAAAACAAAAGTTGATGAGGCAGCGATTCAAACAACAACACAACATGGAGCACGCGCAAGACTTTAACCAAGGATAACTAAAACTCAAAAGACAACGGATTATATACAAAGAAACTTAAAGGCTAAGGTGAGGGCAGCTTAGAGAAACAGGTGAGACGAGTAAACTAATCAGAACATAATGAGGGCTAAACCAAAAAATACAAAGACGGGGGGGGGGGGCCAGGACCAGACAGACAAGGAACATTACAACTAGACAGTAAGGCAGCTCCTTGGGTGTTGGATCAGAGTTACTGTGTAGTGTATCTGTGTGTGTTTGTGTTGCAGGCTGATATACCATAAAAACTAAACCTAGAGTGTGAATGAAAATTAAATTACTGCCTGTTTTAGAACTACTTGTGTTCACAAGTTTCAGCTTCATACACCCACAAACAAAAATAAAAAACTTAATGAAACAGAAATACCAGTGTCTGCAATACAGAAAGAAATGTTTAATTTAACAGCATACAGTACTGAATATTATTTGGATACTTAATACATTTTTAAAGACTTGAAATTTGCAGTGTAAAGAAAGATTGCTAGTGGATGTGTCACAGGGCCTTTTAGCGACAGAAGATCTCAAAGTCCATCAGTCAATCTTAATACTGACAGTCGCTCTCAATAGAGTTCAAAATCTGCCAATAAAACGTATCCATTTAGCCTGATACCAGAATGCTGAATGGCTATAAAAATGCTAAATTTAATCTAATAAAATTGAATCCTCTGACCTCTATGTAAAATTCAAAAGGATAAGAAAAGGCTTCTCAAACCATACAAATGCACAAATACCAATATCCAGAGTGTTTCAGTCTTCCATTTTTTCAAAATAGTTCAAACAACCCAAGCGGCATTTTTATTGGTCTGAGGTTGCTTATTCATAGCTCAGAATACTTAGTGGAGTTCTCCGACATCTACCTAATTAAATCATTCATTTACATTTTTTTTTTTTTTAAATATACTGAACAAAATTACAAATGTAACATTTTAGTATTTGCCCCATTTTCATGAGCTGAATTCAAAGATCTATGAAATTTTTATGTACACAAAATGCCTTTTTCTCTTAAATATTGTTCACAAATCTGTCTAAAGTGTTAATGAGCACTTCTCCTTTGCCGAGATAATCCATCCACCTTACAGGTGTGGCGTATCAAGATGCTGATTAGACACCAGACACCAGACATGAGATTGGACAGCTCTGGGTTTATTCATAAAACAATGCTTTCAGTTCAGGCTAAAATATCTGTTTTTTGGTGTCTGGATAATCAGAGTAATTTGAGCTTTTTTTTTTTTTTCTTTTCAGGAGATATAAGCAAAACACATTTAGCAAATACAAATGCCTTTAATCTCACTACAATCTAGTAGAATTCTTTCTAGTTCTCATTCTTTCATCATCTCACTATTTATTATTATTATTATTATTTTATTATTAGGAAAGTGCAACTTTCAACACAGTGCCGGTGCTAATACAGATCACTGCCTGCTATATAAAACTCTTTTGCAAGGAAGAAAATTAACCATCTTAGGTTGAATTTCACATCTGGAAACGACTTATTTGAAAGAAAATTAGGCCTCTTTTAAAATCATTAAAACTGTGATGCACTGTAATGTTACGGTCATAACGATTAAGCAAATTTCCCCCCAGAAGTCTTGTTAGGATTTTCCTGCTGTTTGAGTTTGTTTGCAATCCTTATTGTTCTTACTGATTATTCTCATTAGATTGTATTACTGTAGTACAGTAGTACTGTAGACATACAGTCTGGATGATATTTTAAATTAAAATGAGCATATTAAAGCCAGTACAGGAAATCACTCTCATAATTTATCTTTTTGTTTAATATTACATTACAGCATTATAGTACTTCAGGGAATGGGCATGTTTAAATGACATGTCACAAAATGAAATTTAAATAGTCTTTTTTTATTATTTATTTCAAAGTCTCAAATTCAATGGATGATTTGGAATTTAATGTACTGTTAATTGAATTTTTTTTCACTGTTAAATAGTAGAAGAATTTCAGTTGTCAACTAATGTTTCTTTTTTTTCTGAGAAAAAAAGTCAGAACTGTGAGATAAAAAGTCATTTAACTTTTTTATTTGCGTTCAGTGGCAGAACAAGGTTTCCATAAACTACACAGCAATTACCGTATTTGAATTTCATTCCATTTCTATTTAGCTTGGCTGCTACTTAAATTCATATTCAGAAATGAGATTTTTTAAAAATCACTTCTGAATAGCACACAACCAGCTCTCTCTCTCTCTCTCTCTGTGTCTGTGTGTGTGTGTGTGCGCCATTGCTTTAATTCTCAATTCATCATTTAGTAAGAGATGAGAAAATGAGGAGGAATGATGAAGGCTGGGAGGTAGGGGAGATGGGTTGTGAACTCCGTGAATACATTGGAGGCTGGAATTACTGTCAGACGGAGGAATGTTTGAATTAATTCCACACAGAACTCATATACTGACAAGAAACGGCGTTAAAACCTGAGAGAGCCCAGTTCACAGTGTATGTGTGTGTGTGTTTGAACCATAAAAAAAGTGAGAGCAGTAGAGTGGTAATAAACCTCCAGCTTTATCTCTACAGTAGATACAGCTCTTGTATGTGAAGGCAGAGCTGTTCTCAAAACAGGGTTTCTAAAGAACAGTAAACTGTACAGAGGGCCATGTATGCAGTGTTTATAGTCTTACTGTGTTATTAAAACAATATCTCTTTCATAACCATAACCCATCTGGCTTGAATCTCTGAATCATATTATTTCTCCTCATAGCTTAAAAGCTTCCCAGGCTGAAGAACAGAAATGCTTATTAAAGCACATGACGCATAAATATTTAAACAAGCCTCAAGAAAATTCACTTTTCAGCATAAGAATAATTTCTTTTAGCACCCCGATTTTTATCAAAGACAATTAGGTATATTTTAAGACAGATAAAGAGGAGGACATATTTATTTTATTTTCATAACAATTAATTCTCAAACAACATGAAATCAAAATCTGTCTGATATTCTGTTCTCTTACCGTCTTATTCTGTTGCATTAATGTGAATGATTCATCACTGCCTGTTATTCCAAGTACAATTCTGTCTCTGTAATCTTTAAAAATGTAATTTGTAAGTTGCTCCATCTCTAAAAAGACTTTCCAGCTAATGTCACAAATCCCTCTTACACATTAAAAGTCTGCTTCTTACAATTAGTAGTATTTTATAATACCAAATTTAATTTAGGATGATGTCTGCATGATGCGTTTCATTTCTGCATGCAGTAAAACAAGCTTCATTTCATGAAGCTACAATAATACTTTTTTGTGCACAAAAAAAACAAACATAACAACTTTATTCAACAATTCTTCTCCTCCACATCACCCTAGGTGCTATTATGGAGAGTAGAAAAACGCATACACATGCTTAACTCCATTCGTAAACAACTGCATGTTCTGCCTCATTAAATTATAGTTGAACTCCTGTTGTCCCATGGACTATATAATGATGCCCTTGCTACGTTTTTGTGCCTTGAACTTAACCCCTTGCTGTCAATGCTCTTAGATTTCAATACATAAAAAATATTTTTAATTGGTGTTTCGATGAATGAAAGTCTTACGGATTTAGAATATGAGCAACATCATTTCAGGTGAACTGTCCCTTTTTAAAACCCCAAAACGTATAGCCTAAGACTTAGTCTATGTAAAAATATTTAACCACTTTTAAATTTCTTTCTTTCTTTCTTGCTTCCTTTCTATCTATATGTGGCCCTGGACCACAAGAAAATTTGGAAATTGACATTTATACATAATCCGAGAGTTAAATAAACTTCCTATAGATAGGCTACATGGACGTGGAAAGGAAAAGATGTGGCCAGGTATGGTTTCCCACTAGGAATTTGTGCCCATACACACTGCAGTGAGAAGTGATCAAACACACACACGCGGAGTGGGGTGAACAGTGCCTTGCACCAGGAGTTTCACCTCAGTCGTGGTATTGAGGGTGGAGCACTGGTTATTCACTAACCACACCCACAAATCCTGCCAGACCTGGGACTCAAACCCGTGACCTTTGGGTTACAAGCCCAACTCCCTATCCATTAGGCCACGACTGCCCCTATATGGTTTGTTAGGATAGGACAGGACAGTATTTGGCTGAGATACCGCTATTTGGCAATCTGTAATCTGAGGTCACAAATAGAATCTAAATCTTTAGCAATGCATATAATCAATTCTAAATGTTCCGATATATTTATGATGGGAAATTTACACTGTATCTTCATGGAACATGATTATTACTTAATATCCTAACGATTTTTGGCATAAAAAAAAATCTTTAATTTTAAACCATACAATGTATTGTTGGCTATTGCTACAAATATACCTGTGCTACTTATGACTGGGTTTGTGCTCCAGCATTTTTGTATTTCTTTAGTCCTTCATACATTCATTCTTTCTGTGTGAATAATTTCATTTAAAATATTCCAGGGAAAAAAAACAACATTTCTTCATGCACCCACGCACACACATAGGTAAAGCTGTGCCGTGATGCTGAAGGCATGCAGTCTGGTATTAATTAGCCATGGGAGTAACGGAAAGTGCAGTAACCTGAAATGATTGGATGCCACACACATAAACACATACAGGATGACGTGACTGAACTCTTAATGCAGCAAGGCATTATAGTCATTCAGAGAGAGATCTGAGGAGAACAGCGCGAGAGAAGACCCCACACCGCTGTTTAAATAGCTCTGTTCAAGCACCTCCACTGCGACACGTGCCAAAATGGCCAAATGAGACAGAGTCGAAGGCAGATACAGACAGGAGGGAAGGAGGGGTAGATTCATCGTCTGAGAATCTTCTTTCTCCTCCATTGCACTTTATTCCTTTTGTTAATATCAGTGTCATTTTGAGCCTTTACGATGTTTATATTCTTCTTTTTGAGTTCTGTCTGTCTCTCTTCTTCAGAGATGCTCGAGGAGATGAGATTTAGTATGACTCATTCAGGGAATAGAGAACAGACAAAAAAAGCTCAAAGACAATATGAAAAGAAAGTTATAAATGGGAAAGTGTAAAAGAAACGAGGGCTTCCTTAATGATACCATTATTTCTGAATGAAAAAGAAAAATAGGCAGAAAGAAAAATTGAGTTCTGTTGGAAAGAAACAACCACAAATGAGATGTCTTTAAAGGTGAGGTGTGTAATTTTTTTGATGTGTATAATTTGTTCTTTCTCCCAAATGTAGATGCAGCTAGAATTAAGCCATTCGTAGATTGATGCCCATGAAGCATGTAAACACTGTGGCTCTACGGCTCAATGTGAACGTAAACATTTTTTCATCAAATTCTTAATTTGCATAATTAAAAACAAACAATATTTTCCTTTGACATAGCAGTGCTGTTAAGGGGCTGAACTCGTAGGTCATCTGTTGCATCTGACCATCGAAAATGAATAGCAATAACATTTAAAAATAATAAGGCAAACTATTACAATCAATGAAGCTACAGTATGTTACACAGAGTTAAATAATTAAGTTTAATAAATAGCAGACAGTTACCCTTTAAACAAATACTTGAGAATCATAATTTTGTATTAATTTCTTTTCATTGACATCTCTTGATGGTTTGGTGGTTTTATGAAAACAGAACAGCTTTTATTAGAAATATGCATGTTGAAATTATGGAGAGGTAACAAAAATGCTGTAATGGTAGGTTGTTCAGTGTGCCTTCTAAACTGTTGCTATGCAGTTGTTAAGGTGTTCTTTAATAATTTTAGCATATTGTTATATACAGGATGGTCACTTTGGTAGGATGTTTTGGGTGGTTGTTATTTATGGCTTACTTGGCATGAAACTACTGTACACCTAATAGCCTCCTTCAAGTCTATTTTTTGTTTGTTTGTTTTATCATCACCAGCATGATTTGAGATGTCATTCGTGGCAGTAATACAAACAGTGTGGGGTGAATTAGTTTAATATTTAAAAGGGGCTGCATGTAAGAATTTTCACGTAATTATCACTTTTTTAATGCCAATGTCGGAACAGCTTGCAACAAAGATAGAAAAATAGTTGTCTATGAAAGCTTGTAGACAGAATGTAATTATATTTATAATATATATATACAGTATATAAAGTAAAACAGTTTGTTACATTCCTTGATTCTGATTTGTCCGTAGCTGTGTTTTATTTACAATACACGGCTATGATCGCTTCAAGCACCGTTCACACAATTTCCATTCAGAGCTGGCGATTTCCAGCAACATAGGAGCCGTCAGCGACCATTGGGGAACGGATGTGGCAGAGTCGTTCAGCTTTATGCAAATGAAGAGCAACTTTCAAGAGCGATAGCCAATAGGAAAGAAGACCATAGTGCTCATGTGATCATTTTCCTTTCAGCTCCAGCAATGGTGGAGGAGAAATTAATTCTTGCCGTTAGCAATTGTCCTGTTTCATATGACATGCCCCTCCCCACGTACAGGGACATACATTTAAAAAATGAGGCATGGAAAGTGGTGGCTACATAAGCATTTAGCAACATAAACAATTAATGATACAGCATAAAACTGTTTTGTGTATTATGTATTTAGGCAGAATTAAATGTCTGTTATTTTAATAAGGCATGAGTTACCACTGCTGGCGTTATGTTGCATCTTCCAACTTTCATTTTAAGTCCACACCCTTCTCCGTCTAATACATGTTTCTCATGCACAGTATTTTGTGTGTTCTGTACGCGTCTTTGTGAAAGCCTGCAGTTTCCCACATGAGGAGGGAATATTACTGTATCTATTAGTTTTTTTGTTTCTGCAATGTTTCAGTGGATAACAAGCTGTTCACTGTTTATTATTGATTGCAATTTTAATGACCTCATCTGTCAACACAACGACAATGAATTGCAGT
The DNA here is from genome assembly GCA_032353835.1 of Enteromius viviparus. Classification (NCBI taxonomy): domain Eukaryota; kingdom Metazoa; phylum Chordata; class Actinopteri; order Cypriniformes; family Cyprinidae; genus Enteromius; species Enteromius viviparus. The sequence goes on along the minus strand of JAUCNO010001398.1, from coordinate 5,073,097 downwards.
GGTGGTGCAAACATCTGCATCATGATCAGATGCTTTCTTAACTGCTTCCTAACTGCTTAATCTCACCACTGTCATCTCTTGTGTGTGTGTGTGTTTTATTGAGAGGAAAGTGCACAGCACATATTTACATATTCATCATACATATTCAATGCCGCTCACAGCAGCATGGATAGGGTCTTGCAGTGATTATATTGTTAATGAACATCAAAGTATTTACAACTTCTTTTTACTTCTAAGTAAAAAATGAAAAAAACTTTGATGTAAGCATATTAGGGAAGTAAATCACATTCAGTCTTATGTTACGTGTGCAAGAGCACAAGCAAATAGGTTTGTGAATTCTACATACAGCTCCTTTAAGATTGAAGTTAAGATAACCAGTAGACGAGCCTTTGCAAACACAACTAAATATAAATCTGTGCATAACATACACACGTATACACAGTCATTTTTACCATGCTTCAATGCCGTTTCCAGCATTTCTTTTCTGAAACACTGTCAAAAAAACAAACCCCTTTTAACAAAAAAAAAACAACAAAAAAAAACATACTCTCACCCCACTGCACACACTGCCAGCTATCACTTCCCAGTGGAAATGATGAGGTGGCTAGAAATAAACAGGCAATTTAAGTGCTGGACACTTCAGTGATCCATCTTAACACACACACAATTTAACATATGAGACCCCCCACCCCCAACGCATTTGCTGCTGAATCTATCAAGGTGGGAAGTGAGCAAGGTCAGTGCATCAATGGAAAAGAGATGAAAGAAGAACAAAAGGAGTGAACATGTTTAAGACAGCTGTAGCTACATTTGATTTGCTCTAAAATACTAAACACAGTCATGATCAGGAGGCTGACAAAACCATCAGTTAAAGATAAAAAAAGATCTGTATCCCATTTTTTCCCCACGTTTTTGCAAAACTGTGAAAATGTAAATATTTTCCTTAATGGATATGCCTAAATCTAAATATTGAAAAATGTAATACAATTACTTCAGCGAAAAAATAAATAAAAAAACACTATGTCATTGATACAAAAAAAAAAAACAACAACACTGTTGTAAAGAACTGTGAGCATGCAAATCTGAAGGGTATTTCAAGTAAAATGATTGTTAACAAGCTGTGATATTACAAAAAAAAATACGTTGTATATGTGTCATGATCATGTGTAGTGAAAGCATGGAGGCAGAGTCAGGAGTGCAACACATAACAATCCTTTTAATGGTCCAGCAGACAGACATGAAGGGTAATCCACCAGACATCAAACAACATTAATAACCGGACAAACTAAACTAAATTAAAGAACTTTTAAAGGTGAGGCAATTAACAAAAACAAGGAAGGCACACCTGAACACAATGATAATCAACTGAAACTAGGTCAGACGGAGACAGAGCACATGGGGAAATTAAAACAAACAAAGACAGTCCAGAGCGTTACAGTTTGCCCCCTCCCGGAAGCTGCCCCTCACGCCGTAGGCAAACAAAGGGGCTCCAGGAAAAGTCTGGAGGAGGTTCAGGAGGTGGCCGGGTGTCCAGGAGAAGGACGACCATGGTTGTGATGACGGCGAAAGGAACCAGGGAGGAAACAGGAAGGGCTTGGAGGAATCCGGTGGGACCCAGAGCCCAGCCAGTGCGTAGACCCAATGAGGAGCCCGAGGTGGAGACGGAAAGCCGATGATCCAGGCTGATGCTTAGGACCCGGAGGGCCAAGGCGGAGCAGATGGCACCTGCAACCGATACGGAGACGGTGATCGGGAAGGCCGCAGTAGAGCCTGCGCGACGATGGAGCCTGGCAGAGCTGGTGGACTGATGGGCCACGGTGGAGAGGAGGGAGTTATGTGCCATGGTGGAGCCGACAGGTTGGAGGAGCTCGAGCTCCACACTGCAGGCAAGTGGAGGGCTGGGCTCTAGGTCAGGAGTGGCACTGGCGAGCTCTTCAACGGGACAGATGGTAAATGACGATCCATTCCTCGCCAGTATCCACTCCACAAAGACGGCAAAGTATGCTCAAGGACCATCGAGCGCACTGTCTGGATACCTGGTGTAATGAGCGTTTTCTCCCCTGCTCCAGCAGGAGGAGGAGATAGTTGGGGCTGAACAGCATATCCATGGGGGAAAACTCAAAATAAAAACTGACAGAAAGCACAGAAACAAAAAAGTCCAGGAAAAACAAGCCGCTCACATATACTTTTAGGGTAAGAGCACAGAGGCAGAGTCAGGAGTGCAACAAATAACAATCCTTTTAATGATCCAAGACGAGCAGGCAGGGTAATCCACATGACATCAAACAACATTAATAACCGGACAACCTAAACTAAACTGAAGAAAACTTATATAGAGGAGGCAATTAACAAAAACAAGGAAGGCACACCTGAACACAATGATAATCAACTGAAACTAAGTCAGAAGGAGACAGAGCACATGGAGCAATTAAAACATAAACAAAGACAGTCCAGAGCGTTACCATATGTAAATACATATACATTAACTATAATGCCAACAACATTAATACTTCAGAGTTATTATAATATTCTCCATTTTGCCATTAGGAAAGAATAAATCTGTACTTGAAACCATAAAATCTATCTCAAGCTGAAAAATGAGACTGAATTGATCTGTTAAGGGATCTATATTTGTTTATGCACTGCATATTTGTTGGGAATTGTTTAAAAGGGAAATGCCATATGAAAATCAAGAATCCAGCTTTAGTTTAAATTAAAAGACCAGCCTGGACATAATCATATAGCTTCAAGGGAAAAGAGAAATAATATAGATTTCAAATGTAGACAATGCCATTTTGAGTGAACTAAATAAAATATTGTAACAATTGTATCTTACTATGTACCTAATGGTTTAGGAGGCATTTGCACAACTTAACAATAGTGTTTTAGAGATACTGAGATTGTTCTGACAATGCTTACCATTTTTTTTTAAGAATGCTTTTCCATTTTTAGTACAATCATTGTAAACTTTACTCCATATTGGTGTTCATTCACTGACACATGACACAAAAAGCCTTTGACAATATAAACTCCACACATTCTACATAATATATTTGACATGTTACCACTTATATCTGCATATGCAATCCTATACACTTATACACACTTACAGCATGGTCAATACCCCAGATGCATATGTGAAACACAGCAGCCTAATGGCATGACAGACCTAATCAGTGGAGAGAGTTAAAGTGTGTGTATGTGTGCACTTATAACACTTTTCATTCTGTGAATGCTACTTAAAACGTGTAGACACTCTCAAACTGACAGCTTCCGCTAGTGTAGAGTTCTCACTTCTCTCCCCAGTGAATGTGTGTTTGTGCGAGTGTGTCTGAGTGTGTTGGGTAATGACAGATCTAGAGAAGCAGACCTAATCAAACCTTGCTTCACTTTGCAGCGCGCCACTTGACGAGTAAAAGCGAATGGTACAGTAGTTGCTATGTGCAACTCGCTGCAGATTGCCAGACAGAGGCTGCTAGCGTTAGCCCGACGCTCAGACTCACAGCGTGAATATTAAATGACTGCAGGTGCGCTTGCTTTTGGAGTGAAGCAGAAGCTGAGCTTAATAATAAACCGATTAATTTAAAAGAGGTGCTTGCTAGGCAGCAGCAATGTTACTATTTTTCATATTTAAGGTTAGGGATCAAACCCTTTTGCTGTAAGTATTACATTTTGGTGTGTAACTCGTCCTGCTTTATATGTATTACAATCACATGATTTGTTAAGGAAACGTGTAGTATTATTTTTTACATTAAGAATTAAATTAACATAAAAGCGTGGGCAAGACACAGATCCCTTTTCTAGTAATCAAACACTCTAAATACACCCTAGCAACCAATAGATATGTATTTCCTATTCAACTGCTCTGGATACGCTGACATGTCCGCCATCTTGGAGCAGTCAACTTGATATCATTAATCATAATAATCAATATTCAAATATATACAATGCACAGTATAACTTCCTGTTGTAGATGCACACAGTCAACTTCAAAAATGAAACGCATATCGTGTAAACGCATATCGGGATATCCCCATCAAAGCGTGTGTTCTGCACATGCTCTGTTCGCAAGGAATCTTGGTCTTTTGAGTAGCGAGACGTCTTGTATGCGCCAGAACACCGGAAGTAAACAACAAGTCGGGAGCAACATGGCGAGTCGCGGCACAGCACCACACTTTTGGAGTGACGAGCTGCTGGTGGGTCAATACCAGCACTAAAGTGCAAACAAACGCGGTCGCTATCTCTTCCGAACTGGGAAACATGTTGTTGTTTTCACGGATACCGGAGCAAGAAGAACCGGAAATGATGCATATTGCGTCTTGACGTAGTCCATACGTCCTGACGCTACCCCAACGTCCGCATTTCAATTGGGTTATGCAAGTAAGGGGTAACTCTTTCTAATTATGCTTGTAAACAGGTTATTCTGATCAACTCAGAAACCTGAATACCGACCTTAACCCGATCAAAACCCGGATATTGGCTGCATGAAAACGTACTCATTGTTAGATAGATAGATACTCTGATCCTAGCACAAATATAGGATAAACATCTGCCAGTTTCATCATACATTTTCGAATTTATTTTCTTTTCTTTCTTTCTTTGTGATGTCTATAAACAAACTTTGGGAGGAGCACACACGAATCAATCAACTCATTTCACCCCAAAAAATCAAGTCTAGACGCCTCCACCTTAAATAAGTCTGTTTCCTTCTCTTTCGTATCTCGTTTAAGCATCCCTCCACCACCTCTTCTCCGCCTTCGTTCAGCACCTTCCTCCACCAGGCGGCATGTGGGGTTCGAGCTGAACACCGAGCTTTGTCCTCGCAGGGTTTAATCTAATAGTGCTCGGAGTCCGCCGATCTCCTGGCTCGCCCCCTGGAGAGCACGCCAAATACTTCGTTTATTCATATTATGAGGGAGTGCAATCTCGTGAAATGCATTAAGTTAGTTTGAGTTCGTCATGTAAATGTAGCTCACCATCACTGAAAGTGTCACAGATTGACAATATGAAACTCCAAACTAGTCTTCTTGCATTTGTCTGTGTTTTCCTTGTGAATATCTTGACAAAATTGCAGACTGTGACTTAGTGTTGCACTACTGTGGCACCAGTTGGTATTGAAATGTAAAAAAATGTGCTGCTTTTCTTAAACACCGCTGATTGGCCATTGTGTTCACAAGCTCAACAGATACATCTGTGACTGGCTATGATAAATATTGCCTCACACTTATATGAAAGTACAAAAGCGTTGGACAGCCACGTCTATCAGTGGATCCCTAAAATATTGCACATAGCCTCCTGCTTTCAAACGCTCCCATGTGCTTCTGTGTAAGCGCTCAATGAAAGATGATCATTGAAGCCAATCACAGCCATATCTGTTGAGCGCATGAACACAATGGCCAATCAGTGAAGTTTAAGAAGCTAGTGGGAAATGGGCATTTTTAAAAATTTCAGTACTGACTGGTACCATGCTGATAACAATTTGCCTGTGAAGAAAACTAATCAAAGCATAGAGGATAGAAAACTTTGTACAAGTAACTGCAGAGTACAAGTACATAGCCAATGAAATGCAGTTAGCATCCAACCAGAAAGTGCAGATCAGGTAACACTTTAGAATACCGTATAAAGTCACTACTATTAGCTACTAAGGAATATATGTTAATTACCTAGTATGCAACATCATTTTTAAATTGTGTTAGGTAATAATTAGTTAATCAGTACTATTAAATTCAGCCAGGCCTCCTGAGGAACTACAATTAAGTAACTAATAATGAACAGCGAGGCACCATGTCAAGTCAAGTCACTTTTATTTATATAGCGCTTTTAACAACTGAACATTATCAAATAGAACAATAGAGTAATGATAATGTATAATGACGAGAATTAAACTATTTAACTACTAACTATTTAACTACTTAAACCATGTCAGGTCATGGCCCTTTCTTCTTCTTTGCTACTAATGTTATTAGCTAAATGTATTACTGTTAGATCTGCAACGTAAATATTTATTAAATGTAAATAATTGCGGTAGATACTAGGGTTGGGCGATGTCGACCAATTTGGCATTGTACGATTTCTAATGTGAAAAACAGATGCACATCTGTTTTCCTCTCACGGAAATTATTTACGTTTATAAATTATTTTATATACATAATGAGTGTCTGTTTTCCTTAGGACATTTCACATCACTACTATAGGCTCAGAGTCGTGCGAACCCATTTGCATGGCTTTATTCACGGTTATCAGCAGACCAAGGTAATCACCAGCAAACAGGAACAACTTAGATAATCCAAAAGACAGTGCAGGCAGTGGTCACCAAGGCAGGCATCAAGAATCAGAATCGAGATAAACAGTCCTGGATCATACACGGTCAAAGAGAGCGACAGACGCACCGATGGTGACAAAAACAATGTTAGAATCGTAGCATATTTTTTTCTATTTTACATTATAAACTTAAACAGCTGTTTTAGAAGAGAAGAATACAGACTAGAATGACATTTTACATGTAGTTTTTTTATTAGTTTTAATAAATACATTATGATTAATTAATTTCTTACATTAAAATACATTATTTTCTTAATTAATAAATTAAAAATGCTGGCGCTTACTGGCAATTGTTTTTTTTTTGTTTAAATGTTAGCAGGGAAAGGGTTCACTGTATTCTCATTTCTTCATTGTTATTCATTTAGCATGACTTTATAGTATTGATGTGAAATGTCCTAAGGAAAACAAACACACAAAAGGTATATAAAAAACATGCAGACAACATTTAATGATAGTGGATGCTTGGGCAACACCCTCGGAAATGGTCGAGCACATACGAAAAAACACGAGATATTCACCATTCGTTTAACCAATAAATGAAAAATAAATAAAGCAGACTTCAGACACAACTTTCTTCTCACTTTAACAGTTCATTAATGTGGTATCTACAGCAATTATTTACATTTAATACATATTTACATTTAATAAATATTTACCTCTCACCTCTCAGCCATTTGCTGAACAGAACAGACACACCACACTGGGAGAACAAGAGCTCGAGCTCGGCACTACCACACACTCGCTGAGGTTTGTCCAAGAAGTCTCTAGATTTGTCGCTAGTCGCTTTTAGGGAAAAATGTCACCAAGAAGGTCTGAATAGTCGCTTAAATATAGAGACAAAGTCGCTAAGTTAACAGGCTGCAAAGAATGATAGGCTGAGGGGAATTGTAGTTCCCGCTACCTCCCGTTCACTCCATTCGCCTGAGCAAACCTTTCCCAAAAAAACATCCATTTTATTGCATCATGCGACAACGGTATTACAATACCGTTACATCCCTAGCAAATACAGAATATATGTTTTGTGCAATGATCTTGAAATATCCACTTCACTACAGAGTCAAGGTTTCAGAACCCAAGTGCAGTTTATTATTTAGATAATAAAATACTAAATAATAATAAAATAACCTAGACTAGGCATAACCCTGACTTTGAAACTTGATTTAAAAATACCTGACAGAACAAAAGAACAATGCAAGAGACTAAAGAAACTGTAAAGTTTCTGTAAGACACTAACAAGACATGAAGCAAAACTAGAACAAACCATACATAATAGATACCCTTGCAAGGTTCAAGAAATGTCTAAATATTGTTTTCTCTGAACACTTGACTGAACCCTGAAACTCCATAAATAATAATTTAAATATATTATATATATTTTGTTTTACTATTTTATTATTTATAGCAATTTTGGAGCTTATTTCTCATGTCACTTTAGAAATATTATATAACGTCATGGGAAAAAATGCATATTCTACATTAATAAACATTTATTTTTTTAAATATCTTAATGTGATTTAAGCTTATAATATAAATTTCTATAATTTAATCAGTATCTTAAAAAATTGGCTTCTCAAAGTAATCTGATCTTGTTTTAAAGATGCTTGTCATTTTATGGATGCAAAAAAAAAGCAATAAACAAATACTAAAATATCTAATTTAATGCACAAATTAATGTAAGTAATTTCTATTGGCAGGCATCTATCTATCTATCTCAAAGTTATCCACTAATGCAAAATGACACAATATGAAATGCATGGTTCATTTAAATGAGCAAATACCACAGTGTGTGCTGTGCAGTATTTGCAGATTACAAAGTAAGCACACACAACAGTGTACACTTTAATGCATGCATTTAGAAGAGTTGTTTACCTACATGTGGCGCTCGAATGCAAAAATGTGAACTGCAAATATGAATTGATGTGCACATTTGTTTGCTGCTTTTGATGTTGATTTAATTATTTCCATACTGATGAGAGCATTCCAACTGTTCAATAATGTATCTATATGCAAGTTATGCAAATCTACCTGTAGGTGTTGCTTCACCCACAGCACTTCTAATTCTCCCAGCCTTAAAGCTAGGTTGTTTATGCTGGCTAGTGCTGGTCTATCTGGGATGTGTTTTACAAAAGCATGGCTAGCCAACTATGTTCGTGAGTTCCATCATTACCAATACAGTTTAATGATTAGGTGTTTTCCAAAACTGTAGTACCAACAAGCATTCAAAAACTGCATCACACATTTATGTGCTTGAAATTACAGCCCTGGGCATGTGGTTAGAATCGTAGTTTATTTTTAGTATGACAAATGGACTTTGAGAGGCCCTGTTCTTAGGAACAATTTCATTTTCTAAATAGCTAAATCCATGGTTTTTGGTCATTCGTAAAATGCATCATTGGCTGCATTTTTTTGAAAATGAAAACCATATAAAATAACACAAAATTAATACCTTTGGCAGCTGCTGATATAATGAACTGAAATGATCATTCTTAACATTACATATACAACATTATTACCTAGCCTCAGGCAAATGATACTAGGTTTTCGGCAAAAAGTTACTAGTTTTTCCAGTGATGTACCTTACTATGGTAGTTAATCAGCAGGTTATTATACAGAATAATGTACCCCTGGCTGACTGGCATAGAGGTTGACCAAGGCAGTCTTCCTGGTTAAGCTATAGTCACAGTAAGAAGCACAGCTATAACCCCACTCTTTGCATTCGAAAACGTCATATATTATTAAATGTCAGCAGGTCTTTCACAGTCCTTTCAATTTGGTTCACAACTCTTCTTGTCTCCTCTCATTTTCCACTCCACTAGAGAAATTTTAAAGAAGGTATTTTTGGAGGATACACCAAATCTTTGTTAAAATTGTCTTATGATATGCTAAACAAAAATATATGATGACATTTATTTTAATTATCAACCTACAAAAAATTATGTTTTTGTTTAGCTTTAATTGCCAGAATAATACGGAAGTTCAAGAGTGAATGTCATAAAATAATTTGGATCGGTGCTGTTTGGTTATCTGTCTTTTCTATCACTGAGAGCAGAGTAAAACTCCATCAGCTAGATTGTATTTTTTACTACTGTACTTCAGAGTACAGAAGCAGAGTAAGCCACACCCTAATCAATCTTAACAAGGCAATGATGCAAACCATCAACTCCTAAAGATTCCTGTCTGACATGGACCCTAAACTCAGAATGAATCCTAAAGGCAGCATATCAATACCTCAGGCCTCTATACTGTAGTCTTCCAGGAAGTATGGTAAAGAGGTTACACTTAAAAAAAACTAAAACCACATAGTCATTTAATTAAAATTAATATAAATGAAGAAAAAAAATGGTGTCTGATATAAATGCCACAGAAAAAGCTTTTCACTTGACATTAGAGTGTATTAATGTGCAGAATGCATACTGGCTACCGACTTAATGACAGTTTTATTTAGATTTCTATGGTCTTTCTTTTTTTAACTTAACAGAAACCCTATTTTTGTAATGCATTTTTAAAAAATACTTTTTTTGCAGTTGAAGGTAAATTAAATTAAACTAAATATGTTTTTTTTTTCTTTCTTATATTGTCACAATGCCTTCTTCATGTTACACAAGGGACTCGAGGCAGAAGATTCAAATAATATGTGAACATTTATTCCACTCACAAACATCAGGGGCCTGTACCATGAAGCCGGATTAGCTGGCTAGCCAGGTAAGTTTAGAATTAGTTTGCACCAATCCTGGGTTT